>BQNB010004261.1:0-35159 GCA_026074375.1 Tanacetum coccineum
TTTTTAAAAGTTCTATCATATTAATGATATTTTCAAAAATAAATTTCCCTGATGAACAGTAACTTTTTATAAAATTTATTTTATAAAACCCGGTATTAACGTAAAACGTATATTTGTCGTATCTTTTTCGTTATTTATCCGTTTTTCAAGTTTCTTATCTTTTTGGAATCGTCATGAGATGTATTATTTTTATAAAATATAAAATCCATGCCTAAAAATTCATGCCAAAACAGTCCCTAAATATCTTTTTGAGTTTATTTGTATAACTTTGTTTTTATATACTTTTTAACTTCATAATTTACCACAGGTCCTTTGTAACTCTTAATATACTATGTCATATATATTATATAGTCCATAGGTCCATAATTTGTCTATTTGTACAAGTTAACAAGTTCTTAACAAGGCTATTAAATCATAAACTTTCTTATGTAACTTTACTTACTAGTTTATACATATACATTTTTACACTTAACCAACATGTTACAATATTTATAATCCCATTATATCATGATATTACCAATCACATAACATATGAAAAAGTGTACAAAATGATGATCACAAGTAAAAACTCTTTTTACATGTTTAAAAGTATCCTAAATGGTGATTTTGCTAAATAGAACTCATATACACATAAAATCATGAAAAATGAAAGTTAAGGGATTTTAGATAACCTTATGATGATATAATATGGTAGAACACAATATCTAAACCCTTGTTTAGATATAAAACCAAAGCTTACAAGCTTAGAAAACCCTAATTCCAATAGAAACCCTAATCTTGCAATAACTTGCTTAAACCTTGCAAATGCTTAACCATCCCTTCAAAACATCTTAGGTTATCATAGGAATGATGTGTGAATGCTTGTATGGTCTTAGAAAATCAAGCTATGAATTATTTAGAAAGGGTGTTTGTTGCTGTGGGTATGTAGGAGCAAAAGGGGAAAGGATTTTTGATTTTTGTTAAGTGTTGAGAGAAGTGTATGTTATCTTTTGCTAGGAGTGCAAGTATATGTATAATAAGCTTGTCAAATATGGCATAGTAAATCTTTAGACATAAGTTAGGGTCTTAAGGAAGTGTTGGTCAAGTTCACTATTAGGAAAGTCTTGATAAAATATCTAAATGTTCCTAAATGTAGAGAACATCCCATGAAAACATGGAGATGTGTTTTCTAAGATAAGTCTTTGTATTTTTGAGTCCATATCCGGTTTTATATGTATATGTATGATATATTTTTGTAAATTTTGAGTATTGGGTATAATCGTGTGTATTGTTTGAAGCGTAGAAAAGTTTTGGTGGTTCTGGGAATGCCTAAACGTATTTTATCGCGAAACGTAAACACTTTACGTAACCAATAAAAATAAAATGAACAATGTTAATAATTACCCTCAAAATAATTACTTAACACTTGCTTGATGTAAACATTTAATTGTTTGATGCCCGTTTACATTGAATGATCGTTTTTAGCTTACGCGATTTAATTTATCGTTGGAAATTAAAGTGAACGCGTAAAAGTTTAAAATAAATAATTAGATGTTCATTGAAGTCAAAAGGTGTGAAATGTGAGTTGTTACAAAGGAAGTTCATTATCACAGCTAGTTGTCAAATCCGGTAATGGTAAAAAAGCATGACGACAACTGGAGGATGTGTGTGGGCTTCAAAGACCTGAACAAGGCATGTCCTAAGGATGGTTATCCACTCCCAAAGATAGACTGGAAGGTGGAATCTCTTTGTAGATACCCCTTCAAATGCTTCCTAGATGCGAACAAAGGATACCACCAAATAAAAATGGCAAAGGAGAACGAGGAAAAAACAGCATTCATCACCAGCCTGGGGATATTCTGCTATTTGAAAATGCCTCTTTGTTTAAAGAATGCCGGAGAGACTTACCAACGTTTGGTAGACAAGGCATTCCAGAAGAAAATTGGCAGGAACTTGGAGGTATACGTAGATGATCTAGTAATAAAGAGCCGCACGGAACAAGAAATAATAAGGGACATCGAAGAAACATTCAAAACCCTAAAGGAAGTAAATATGAAGCTAAATCCCAAGAAATGCACCTTCAGGGTAGAAGAAGGCATGTTCCTGGGATACATGGTAAACACCAGAGGGATAAAAGTATGTCCGGATAAGGTAGAATCCATCTTAATCTTACCTTCTCTAAAATTCTTAAAAGACGTGCAAAGGCTAAACGGAATGTTAGCAAGCCTAAACAGATTCCTGTCCAAATTAGCAAAAAAGTAGCTACCATTCTTCAAAACTTTGAAGAAATGCATGAAAAAAGTGACTTCCAATGGACTGCGGAAGCGAAAGCTGCATTCAAGCAAATGAAAAAACTAATAGCAGAGCTACCCACGCTAACCGCACATATGGAAAAGGAAGAACTTATAGTGTACCTTACGGCGGCGAGAGAAGCCGTAAGTGTAGTTTTAATGACCAAAAGGGAAGTGAAGCAAATGTCAATCTACTTTGTTAGCCGTGCCTTACAAGGACCATAAATAAATTACACGCCAGTGGAAAAATTGGTACTAGCTCTAGTGCATGCAAGCAAACGGCTAAAAAGATACTTCTAAGCACATCAAATTGTTGTTATCACGGACCAGCCAATCAAGCAGGTGTTATCAAAACCAGAAATTGTAGGAAGGTTACAAAAATTGAGCATAGAGTTGGGGGAGTATGACATACAATACATGCCAAAAATATCAGTCAAAGGAAAAATCTTGGCAGACTTCATAGTGGAACGGCCGAAAGATGATTCCCTAGCCGCACCCATGGAAGTTGAGGAAGAGCTTTCAGACCTATGTACACTGTTCACAGACGGATCATCCTGTATAGATGGTTCCAGAGCCGGACTAATACTAACTAACCCAGAAGGGACAGGATTTACCTACGCTCTAAGATTCAGGTTCGATGCGACCAACAATGAAGCCAAGTATAAGGCTCTGATAGCCGATCTCAAAATCGCAGAGCAAATGGGAGTAAAAAACCTTCAAACACATGTGGACTCCCGCCTAGTGGCTAACCAAATAAATGGGTCCTACATAGCTAAGGAACCTGGTATGATACAATACTTAGAAAAAGTGTAAACGCTTGCCAGCAGTTTCAAGAAGTTCTCAATCAAGCAAGTTCTTAGGAGTGAGAACAAAAAGGCTGACACTCTAAGAAAGATTACTTCCACCAGCTTTGCTCACCAAACCAAGCTGGTCCTAGTGGAAGAGCTCAAAGAAAAATCAATAAATGAAGCAGAAGTGTTAACAATCGTAGAGGAAGAAGGAAATACTTGGATGACTCCGATTTATGAATACCTCACGAAGAAACACTCCCCGAGGAAAGCAAAAAGGCAAGGGTGGTATGACTTAAATCAAGACGGTACGATGTGATCAATGGAGTCCTATACAAGAAATCCTTTCTTGAGCCATGGCTACGGTGTATCGGACCATTGCAAGCAAACTATGTTATAAGAGAAATCCATGAAGGATCCTGTAGCATGCACGTCGGACCAAGGTCCGTAGTAGCCAAAGTTGTACGAACAGGATATTACTTGCCAACCATGCATTAAGACGCAAGGAAAGTGATACGAGAATGCTAAGACTGTCAAGTTCACCGTCCCGTACCAAGGAACCCACAACAAAAGTTAACCCCTATCACATTTCCATGGCCATTTTATAAATGGGGAATGATTATAAAAATATGGGCACGATTAGGCTTCGATAGGATCGAAGAGTTCTTGGGATGTTTAAGGGATTTCCATGTCTTGGATAACCTATGACAACACAAATAGAAACACTACGTTAAGTGAAGCGCATGGGGTGTCCCTGTAAATCACCTCTGGCGTGAAAGTTTAAGGTATGGGCTTTGATGGATGTAATGTATTAGTAGGTATCAAGTGTGTGACAAAGTCTACCATTAGATTTCTGGAGACCTTGCTATCTATATATATATATATATATATATATATATATATATATATATATATATGTGTAGAAATAGGATGGGCCGAGGCCTAGGACAAAAACTGATGATCATGGGGGTGTCCTATGTTTTGAGGGGTGATTGCAGGAACTGTATACCACGTTCTCTACCTTGGCAGGAAAGCTTAGGTAGAGAGGAAGATCGTGGGTGTTTGACTTAAACAAGTCTGACCTCTGCCCTAGTTTCGTTGAAGGCCTTATTACGAAAGGTTTAGGGCCTTCGCGTGGCAGATTCCCATACTGGTAACTATCTCGAAGACAGTTTTACGCCACTCAAAACTATTCAAAGGTTTTAAAGTACAATTAGGAGAAGATCCCATTCGAGCTCGAAGGGGAGGCCTCTAAGCCAGAGAGGAGGGTACGTCATCAAGCCCCTTAGTCGAATGTAATGTATGCATCTATGGATGCATTGCATTTGACTCCTTAAATGTAGTTCAAATTGCAAACCATATCGAAGGCCCGAGCAGGCGCGCTGCATGCATTGAATTATAAGTCCACTTGTCGTGGAGTTAGTTAAGTCTTTAAATGAAGATTACTCAACTGTCTTCCTGGGTAATCGTGAATGTCTTATCCTACTTTTTCCTCTAATTTGAAATTCGGATAACCCATGATGCTTTACACATGGACGGCCGTAAAGGTGTTGAGAGTTACCTATAAATACTTTGCCATAAACTCCTCTTTTCCTTTTATCTTCGTCATCAACTTCTTTTCAACTTTCTTTGAACTGCTACTCATCTATCTCCGTGGTAAGATAATAATCACCATCTTTTTAATTATAAGTGCGAAAGATTACATAGCCACTCAAACTTATGAACTTTCAAAGGAGGAATTCAATAATTTTCTCACCCTCTATCCTATTCCTTCTGAATATCGTGTTATTCTACCTAAATCTAATTAGATCATTTTTGATGCTCCACCTGGGTATGTCGGGTTGTACACCCATTCATTTTCTCTTGCAAATCTTAGGCTTCCCATTACTGAGTTCTTTTGTGAAGTTCTCGAATATTTTCAGGTTCATATATGTGGCTTAACCCTTTTGGTTGTGCCAAGCTTACCACTTTTGTTGTCATGTGCAAGGCTTATGGTTGTGAGCCCTCTGTCGACCTCTTCCGATGGTTCTTCAATTTGTGTCGAGCTGGTAAATGGTTGACTTTTGCCAAAAGGTCTGAAAAACATGTTCTTAATCTTCTCCCTAAGGTCATTACTCATATCGAGGGTTGGCATAAGCAGTTTTTTTATGTATAAGACTCCAATATCCCTGCTAAGTATTCATATCTTCTTTCTGAGCAAAACAAACTTGATTCAAAATCTTTCAAAGATAAACTTCCCCCAAATATTGAAGAGAATCCTATGTTCCAGCGTCTTGGTTGATATCCCATGAGTGTTCATGTTTTTCCTGATCCTGTTCTTTTCTTGGCTGGCCTCAAACCTTTGTGGGAACATGGTCAACAACGACCTGCGATTATGACGGGTGGCAAGGGTATTTATTTTTCTTGTTTCTTTCTTCTCTTTCCTTTTTCACTGATATATGATTTACTTTTTTCTTGTAGATGTGGATTTTATGAACTTTATTTACACCAAAGATGATGAGGATCTATCATTTTTACCCAAGGAACCTTCCTCAGGCTTCGGCACTGGTTCCCCATCTATTTCAGTAAACACGGAGCCTCTAAAAGCCGACGAAGATCTTGTGATCCAGCCTACAAAGGTTACAAAAGATTCTAGGGAGAGCCTGAAGCCTGAAGTGTTTGTTGTTCACCCTGGAAGTGTAGCTGCTCAGATAAAGGATAGGAAGTATAAGACTAGAGGAGGGTCATCTAGGCCTCCTATCAAGAGAAAACTTGCTCCTATGTCTTCAACCTCCCATGCCACCCGTGCCAAGACTTCTTCTTTGAAGGATGATGTTCCCTTCTTGACAGTGTCTGATGATGATGAAGGTATACTTTCCTTCTTTAACTTGTTCTTTATTGTTTATAAATCATGGGTTCACCAATATGTTTGTCTTCTTTCTTTCTTAGGTCTCCCTGATGTCCTTGAGTTTAAAGATGCTACTGCCTGCCACCTTAAGATCTCTGCTATTACTTCTCTAGCTTATAAGAATCACCTGGACAACCACATAGATGTAGAGTTACTGGATCTCTATGACCGTTGCTATGCGAGATAAGCTGTAGTTAACAATGCTGTTAACAGGAGATCCCATGAACTATTGCAGGTTATTAAGAAGCTAAGGGGTGAGTTTGATGTTATAAAGGACATAGAGAGGGCTAGGGAGGAAGAGTGTGAGGAGCTGCAGGCTAAATGTGAGGCTGCTATGACTGAGTTTTAGAAGAACCCCCTTGTAGTGGCTCTTCGAGAAAGGATATCTACTCTCTCTACTGAAGTCAAAGAGCATAAGGTGAGTCTTGACATAATGATGCTAGAGAGTCAGAAGTGGGCAATCTATCAACAGAGCCTTTCAACTTTGGAGTCGAAAGTTACTTCTTTGGAGGCCAAAAAAGCAAGGTTGGAGGCTGTTGAAGTGTCCCTTCGGAAGGAGGTTGAGGAGCTTAAACATGATAGGTGAAATGTGGTATTTAAAGTTGTTCCTTGTGCTGTGATGGAGCTTGTTCATAGTGATCACATGGGTAGCCTCGTTGGCAGGCTTGTATCCTCCGTTATCTTGTATGGGAGGTGTAGGGCTTACGAGCAAGTTGCTGATATGAAGGAGCCTTTTGACCTATCAAAGGTGAAAGGTTATCATTCTTTTTACAAGAAAGATCATATTCAGGCTAGAAATGATCTTGCCATCGCTACTTTCCCTTTGTTGGATGAGTTCATGGCAGATCCTTCAGCTTCTATTGAGGCTTTGTTGTCGAAGAAGCCTCCATCTCTTCAAAGACCTGCTCCTTCAAGGACTCAAGTTCCCTTACCTTCTTCTCAGAGAGCTACTCCATCCTCAGTTCCAGTCTCCAACCTGATGTCTCCTCCTCTAGATGTTTCCGTTGTGAAGCCCAATCCTCTCAACTTCAATGAAGGTCACCATGTTGGTGTTAATTCAGTCTTAAGGGTGGCATGTACCCTTTAAACAATTTGTTATGATCCAGGATTCGGCCTTTAGACAATTTACATTTTGGCAATGGTTTATGTTGGCCATTGTATGAACAATTTATGTCGACCTTTAAGCTTGACTTCAGATAGTATCCTTCCCCTAGGGAGTTAAATATAGGGACGCAGTCCTAAGTTTTGTCTATAATATCCCTTATTTCTCTTGCCATGACTTTGGGGGACTTTAGTCTGACCCCTTTATCATTTATGAGTAAAATTTTGCGCTTTATAAAGCGAAGGCTCAAGTGTGGCCTTAAGCTGTCAATTATACAGGCAAATATCTTATGCCAACTCTGAAGGTAGGCTTCCATGGGGAACATAATCATGTTTGAGGATCTGGAGGACTTTAAGTTTGACTCCTTTATGCGCTTCATTAAGCGGAGGCTCATGCGTGGCCTTAAATCTTTGACTTATTTGTCAATCTTCAAATGAAGGGTTGCGACCTGCTTCATTACGTCCTCAAGGCTAAAAGAAGCAATGAGGAAAGTTAACATGAATTTTATGGATGTTTATTTTCGGTAGGGCTCATGCGTGGCCCCACAACATCCCTTTGAACATTGAACTTAGTAGTATTAGGCTCAAGTGTGGCATTATGAGATCTTTTGTTATAAATAATGACACAAAAGATTTAGGGCAAGTCTGTTTCATTAATAGTGTAGAAAGATTTACATCATCTCGCGTATGAACACTTAGTTTGCTACACTTTTTTGGATAGTCGAAACAATGACCTTTGCTAAAAAAAGAATTGTAAAAAAGGTAAGTTTTACATGTAAAACTTATGAAGGTTTGTTCCTTTTGCTATTTAAATTGATGAGTGATCAGATGCATCAATGATCTTGTAGAGTTCTCCTTAGTGAACTTTTCTTATCATATGAGGACCCTGTCATGCCTGCGGATTTTCTATGTTGTTTTGCAATAGTAAAATGAAATCTCCTACCTTGTAGGTGGAATGATTGCTCCTTTTGTTGTGGTACCGGCACAGCTTTTTTTGATAGTAAGCTTCTTCAATCAAAGCTACTTCTTTGCTTTCCTTTCTTTTTGTCACTTCCTTCGTTCTTCCTTTGTCGTCTTTGGCTACATTATTTTTGACAGTCAGGATTATGGCTTCGGAGCCGTAGGTTAAGCTATACGGTGCCTCATTTTGATTGTTTCTTGGAAGTGTTCTGTGTATCCACAACACCTAAGGTAAATCGTCTACCCATCCTTGTTGGCTTCGAGTTAGTTGCTTCTCGATTCTGCTTATTATCTCCATGTGTTTTGTGATGGGGGAGAAAGATTGTGTGATTTTCAATCCTCTGCGATGATTTGCGAAAATACCTTCTTGGAAGTGCTTATCGTCCTTCGAACTGATTATTTGTGGCACTCTAAATCTACATACCACATATTCCCATACAAATCCTTCTATATGTCTTTTATTTTCAATGGTCAAAGGCTATGATTCTATCTATTTCATACAGTGTTCTATGGCTATTGCCAAGAATTTCAGTCCCCGTAGGGCCGTTGGTAGGGGTCCTAGGATGCTGACTCCCCAATGACTAAACGGCCATGCGTTTCCAGCTGATATAGCCCTGATTTCTGTTCTTTTCCTCACCGCATATTGCTCTTTTCATTTCTCACTATCTTGAATTATTCTTGCAACGTCTCTATGCATTGACGGCCAATAATATCCTTGCTTTGTGATCTTGACCACCATTGAACGTGGCTCCGTATTGAAACCGCAAGAACCTTCATGTATTTCGTTTATTACATCGTCTGTCTTTAGTGGAGCTATGCAGCGAAGCCATGGTGTGTAGTAAGACTTCTTATATAGGCTACCTCTAATCAGCTTATATCAGGGTG
This sequence comes from Tanacetum coccineum, assembly GCA_026074375.1. Taxonomy (NCBI): domain Eukaryota; kingdom Viridiplantae; phylum Streptophyta; class Magnoliopsida; order Asterales; family Asteraceae; genus Tanacetum; species Tanacetum coccineum. The sequence continues at coordinate 8,892 of BQNB010004261.1, forward strand.
TCTTAATTCTGATCTTCCTGGACTCTTTGGAGTCTTCTGTAGTAAACCGCTCATCAAATACTCGTGGATGGGGGTCATCCAACTTTCCTCGTCATTGATTTTGACATGCAGAACCTCCTTTTCCTCTATTGACCTTCTCGCTAGGACTTTGACTAGTACTTTTTTTAGTAAGATGCTCGAAGGTCATCAAAGCTAGTTTACTTAGGGCATCAGCTTTTTTATTCTGATTTCTCCTAATGTGCTCGATTATATAGCTTTTGAACCCTTTTAGGGTTTCCTTTGTTCTTTGTAGATATTCTCTGATGGCTGGTTGCTTGGCTGCGTAGATTCCCTTTATTTGATTTACCAATAGTTAGGAGTCGACAAAGATCGCCAAGTTTATAATTTCCATTTCTTGTGCTATTCTTAGCCCCATTAATAGTGCTTCGTATTCTGCTTCATTATTCGTTGTTTTGAATTTGAAACGTAGAGCATAAGTATACTCTTTACCTTTGGGGTCTATCAGCATCAATCCTACGCCTGCACCATCAAAGCTTGATGCTCCATCAGTATATAGCTTCCACTCGCAGCTTGGTTTCATTTTTTCTAGTTTCGTATCCATCTTTCTTCCTACTCCCTTCCTGTTATCTTCAAGGGGTGCTTCGATTAAAAATCTATTGTTGTTTCTTTGTTGTTATCACTCCTTGCTCAGAATACGATGTCATGTTCTCCTAGCTTGATTGCCCATTTAGCTATACGCCCTGGCTTTTTGGGTTTCGTGAGTATCTGTTTGATAGGAGAGTTAGTTAGGATCGCTACCGTATATACCTAAACAATCTTCGCAACCTTCTTGCTGCGTGTACCAACGCTAGTATGAGCTTTTCTAGTATGGGAGTAGTTGAGCTCGGCTCCCTGTAGGACTCTGATTACAAAGTAAATGGGAACCTGTCCTTCTTCCCTTATGTCGAAGCTGCGAGATACATCATTAGAACTTCCCCATGTATTGGCGCTGTGAGCATTGGCAAAGCCTCCACAAGTTTCTTCATTTCTTAGAGTGCTGCTGCTGCTTCTTGTATCCAATGTACGTTCTTTTTATCTATAAAACTTTTGAGCACTTTAAAGAAAAGAAGGGACCTTTCGGCGCCTTTTGACAAAAATCAGCTAAGGCTGCTAATTTCCCATTAAGGCTCTGTATGTCCTTGAGCGTTTTTGGTTGTTCGGTGTCGGTGATAGCTGTTACCTTTGAGGGGTTAGCTTGTCTGCCTTGCTTAGTAATGAGGTGTCCTAAAATGGGCCCTCTTCAACGCCGAAGGAACACCTCTTTAGGTTAAGCTTCATGTTGATCGATCAGAACCTTTGAAAAGTTTTCTTTATATCTATCAGCATGTCTTCTTCCGACGTACTTTTGATAACCATATCATCGACGTAGGCTTCTAGATTTCTTTCAATTTACTCTGAAAACCTTGTTTATTAGTCTTTGATACGTTGCTCCTATGTTTTTTAAACCGAAGGGCATCTTTCGATAGTGGTAGACTCCTTCTTATGTGAAGAATGCTGTCTTGTCCTCGTCCTCTTCTGCCATTTAGATTTGGTGGTAGCCTTTGTAAGCGTCCAGGAAGCACTTTAGGCGGAATCCAGAGAGGGACTCTACCTTCCAATCGATCTCGGGCAAAGGGTAACAGTCTTTGGAGCAGGCTTTGTTTATATCCGTGAAGTCAACACACATTCTCCATCCTCTGTCACTTTTATTTACCATGACTGGGTTGGCTACCCATGTGTGATGTGCAGCCTCCCGTAATATCCCTGCCCTTGTGAGCTCTTCCACCTCTTTGCATGCTGATGTGCTACGATCAGGACCTAGGATTTGTCTTTTTTGTTTGATTAGTTTGATGTGACTATACCCATTTAGTTTGTGTTCCGTGTTGAAGGGTTTCCCATCGCCCGTAATGGTTCTAGGGATCCCCGTCATATCATTATGAGTCCACTCAAAGACATATGCGTTGGTCCTTAGGATTCGTAACCTTTCTTTAAAGTGTTCTGGCAGCTACTTACCGATGGTGACTATCTGTTCTGGGTACTTATTGTTGACGACTATCTTTTCTTCAGCATCAGTGCAGCTGAGAACCCCTTATGTGTTTGTTGGGGAGGTCTCTTTGATTTTCTTTACACCTTCTCCTATTTTGTCAGATTTGTGTGTTGAGAACACAGTTCTGATTCCTTGGGTGGTATGGAATTTGACGTCCCTATGGATCGTGGAGACTACCATCCCCATTTTCTTAGATGTTGGGCTTCAATTTCAAGAAACAATGTTCGTAGATGACCTCGCATGAGCTACCACTATCCATGTGTACCCGGCCTACCTCTCTTTTAAAGATCCTGGCTTTTATGACAACCGATGTTGAGGAGTTGCTACCCTTTGTTACTGGGGGGAATGTGGTTTCCCTTCCTTCGAAGGTGGGGCTTTTAGATGTATGGTTCCTTGTGCAAGCTTCCTCCTGATTTATCATAAGTATAGGTGCTTCTGCTGGAGTAGTGCTTTTTTCTTTCTTCATTCCCCGTTAGCTGTCGGAGGTTTTTGCCCTTTCCTTCTTGATCTATTTTACAAGGTGGGAGAGTTGGCCTGACTTCACAACTTCTTCGATTTGACTCCTTAGTTGTCGGCAATCGTTAGTGTCGTGTCCATGATCTTTGTGAAAGTAGCAGTATTTGGACATGTTATGTGATCGCCTACTTCCCAACATACGAGGAGGCTGCTCGAAGATTCTGGCTACCTTTTCTGTGGCGAGAATCTCTCTTGGACTTTTAGATAGGCTGAAGAGCAATCTGTGATTAGGTCCCCGATAAAGGGAGAACATGTCTCTACTTTTCTTTCCCCTGCCATTGTCACTAGAGGATTTCCTTGACCTTTCGAAGTTATCCCTCTGATCATTAGGGGCTCCATTAGTGGCAACTTCTCTTGCTTCAATCCATATGTAGGTCTTTTCCATCAAACCTTTATAAGTAGATGGAAGGTCTATGGAGAGGTGTTCGACCAAGTTTCTTGTTCTCAAACCATGAACAAAACCATAAATACGCTGGTCTTCATGTAGGCCCAAAATCTGTAAGGTGTCATCTGTATACCTTGTGGCGAAAGCTATGACGCTCTCGCCTTCTCTTTGTTTGATTTTGTGAACTGCCAAGTGCGTCTTCGTGAACCTTTTTTGCTGGCTAAAATGTGATCGGAACTTTTTTAGGTCTTCGTAGTTGAGAATACTACCTGCTTTTTGACTATTCCACCATATTCGGGCAGAATCCTTGAGGGTATATGTTAACATGTGACATGCTACATGCATTAGCCATTTATGCATAGGAATGACTCCTTCGAAGAGGTGTAAGAAATTAGTAGGATCCCCCTTTCCATCGTAAGAACCAACATGGGAAGGCATTTTTAGTCCATCTAGGAGAGGATAGTCCTCTATCCAGCAAACAAGGGGGTCAAAGATCCTGTTAGATCTGCAAAAAGACTTGCAGGGTATGGGTTTGGACACACAAGCATATTTGGTTGTGCATACATGGGTTGCGTATGAAAAGGGTAGTTATTCGTAGGAATAGCTACAAGATACGCGAACCCATTGTACAGGGGTACATTACTGTTTGGGAAAGTTTGGGGTACGTACCCTCCTTGTGGAGGGTTGGCAGAGGTTCCCCCTATGAAGGGATTACCAGTCTGAGCTTGGAAAGGGAAACATGGGGTTTGTCCATTAATAATACCCACAGAGGGTTGGGAGTAGGGATTAGCATGAGTAGGCACAAATCCATTGGGTACGTGTGCCCTACTAGGTACGAAAGTTGGGCATGGCGTGAGAGGAGCGTACCATAAGGAGGGAGATTATTTCCTATGTTAATTGAGGGTTGAAGGCCTCCATGGACAGAGGTCAAAGAGGATTGCAGAGGTTGGCCATTTTCGTTCCTTCCTAAGTGGGCTTCCAAAAGTGGGAGGAGGTTCATCTCCCGCCTCCCGTTTTCCTCTGCTCCAGCTTCCGAATGTCTATTACCCTCGGTATTCCATCCGATTCTGCTTCCCTCCCTGTTCAAAGCTTCTTTAAACCCTACTACCCTTTCATGTAGTCTACGAACCCTGGGTGACCTTATGCGAAGAGGTGGAGTGACTTCCCTAGTTCGTTCAGGCCTTGGTTCCATCTCGTGCTCTTCATCGTAGTCTTTACTGAAGTACTCCAGCTCTGTTCGAAGATCTTCATTGCGTATCTACCTTCGTCTATCTCTTAAGAGAGATTTGAGGATCTCATATTTAGCTTCTACGAAAGCGGGACTAATCATAGGAGTAGGATCAGTTAAAGTGAAACCAAGATAAGCAAATGGCGTGTTTCCAGGGGTAGTGGCGGCAAACATGGTAGTAGTTACAGGTGGTCTTTCATTGGTATTGACGTTGGGTATATGGGGTGGTGTCGATAAAATAAGTGGTGGTGTCATTTCTCTTCCGTTTGTTATGCCGGAAAATTAGGTGAAGTGGTTTGAAGGTTATTTGACTTGGTTTAGATGGGACTAATTGTTGCAGGTCCCACAGATGGCGCCATTGATTGTGCAAATATAGGCACGATCAAGCTTCGATAGGATCGAAGAGTTCTTGGGATGTTTGAAGGATTGCTAAGTCTTGGATAACCTGTGACAACACAAATAGAAACACTACGTCAAGTGAAGCGTAGGGGTGTCCTTGTGAATCACATTCGGCGTGAGAGTAAGTATGTGATTTTATGATGTAAAGTATGTAAGTATGTATGAGTGTGTGAAAGTCTTAGTCATACCTGGAGACCTTGCCATCTATTTATATGTGTAGAAATAGGATGGGACGAGGCCTAGCACAAAAACCAGTGATCGTGGGGGTGTCCCATGTTTTGAGGGGTGATTGTAGGAACTGTATACCATGTTCTCTACCTTAGCGGGAAAGCTTAGGTGGAAAGGGAGATCGTAGGTGTTTGACTTAAACAAGTCTGACCTCTACCCTAGTTTCGTTGAAGGCCTTACCACGAAGGATTTGGGGACTTCGCATGGCGGATTCCCATACTGGTAACTGATGTATAATTTTATATACTAATAAAATATACGATATAATACCATAAGAGCAATTAAGAAAATTCCCTAAGGAAATTTCACTCTTAAAAGATATATATATATATAATATATAATACGTATATTTAACCAGGAAGTATGACCACCCGGGTCGTTTCTCCAACGACTTGCGAAATTAAAACCACGTTTTAGCTCGAATTATGATTTGAATGAGAGAAAGGGTATTTTTGATTATCTATAACTACTAAATAAAAGCTAAAATAAACAATTAAAAGCAATTAAACACTTAAACGAATTAACGGGAGCAATTAAAAGCTAAAAGACACAAATAAGCAAATACACTAAAATTAACTCCTAAAAATGTAAACTAAATTTCTAAACCTAAATTAGGACAAAAGAAAATTTTAAGAAAAAGAAAAACATTTTTTTGATTATTTTTGAATTTATTATGAATTAAAAACTATTTTAATCTAATTAAATCCTAAAAAATAGCAAATTAAGTCCTAAAAATTGAGAAAAATGATTTTTAAACTTAGAAAAGTCTAAAATAACATAAAAACTCAGAAAACTATTTTTAACTATTTTTAAAATTAAAATCCTATTTTTAAACTTAAAATTAAAAGCTCAAAAATGAAAATTAAAATCTAAAAGGTGTAAAAATGATTTTACTGGATGTAAACCTAAAAGTAATTTTTATAAAACTAAAAACTATTTTTTTGAATTTTTATAAAACTTTTTTCTATTTTTTATGAATTTTCGAAATTAAAAACTTAAGAAAAATGATTAAAAATATCCTACTTAATGAAAAATTACCAAAAAATCAGGAAAAATCTATTAAGCATCTATGAATACTAGAAAAATACTAACTACCTAACAGCTTATCTAAAAAGCTCTATAATAGGCTATCTAAGCTACGGCTTATGAGGAAAAAGGAAAAGAAAAACAAGTATAAAGATTAAATGGTGCAAAGGATGGTTGGATGAGCTATTGAAGCATATTGGTAAGACGTATGGCTTGTGTGAGGGAGGTCGTGGGTTCAAGTCTGGCAAACCCCCATTTTTTGCACTTTTTTATTTTTTACTTTTAACAAAAACTAAATATCCAAACTTATTAAAAACTTGATTTTAAACAACTTTAAAACTATACTTTTTGTCTGAAAATGACTAAAAAGCTCTGAAACAGCTTATTTATAAGCTGTTACAGTAAGTAAGGGATTTAAGCTTGTTTTTGCTTGTTGACACTAAACAACTTGCAAAAAGCTAAAATTAAGCTCAAATTTCAAACTATAAACTGTTTTAGAATCCTTAAAATGTCTATTAACTAATTCTAACAAGCTATAATCCCTACTAACAACTAATGCTAACTGAATCTAATGATTAATTTTGAAACTCAGGAAAAAGTAATAAGAACTCAAAATTTAATTAAGCTAAAAAGCATAATAAGCTGAGACATAAGCTACCCTTTTGAAAACTTGACTAATGAAACTTAAACTATAAGACTCAATCATAAAAACCTATACTATAAGCTAGGAAATCAAAGATCTAAATCACTAAACTAATACTACTGTTTTTGGCTTTTTAAGGTTTTTTATGACTTTTGACAGCAGATTTAATCTAGATAATGAGCTAAGAAATGCAAAAATGAAAAGCTAAGCTATATTAAGCTAACCTAATCTATAATCAACTTGAACTTAAAATCCTAAAACCTAAGTTTACTAGCTTAAATGAAATCTTAAAATGACAGCAGTGGTAAGTTACCACTGCTGTTGCAAATGGCAAAGCCAAACTCAAATGCAGGCACCTAATGAGGTTAAACCTGCACTTAACACTCTTATTGAGTGTGCAAAAACCCAAAACAAGTAATAACTAAGCCTTGTATGGCTTGGTTCAAAATTTCACAAGTGAAATCAAAGGTATAAATCCCCTGGTGCTGAGACAGATTCAATAAGCCACAACATTATCATAAGCTCAAACTTGCATGACAAATTTATGCAAAACTTAATCAAATGTGCTGATTCAACTAACCAAAAAGCAATTACTAAATTCCTTTGACTTTTGATGGTCAATTAACACTAACCTAAACACCCTCTTCATTTTTTTACATAATTGATTTAGCTAATAAATTTGAAAACTAGTGACTACTTTTTAGAAATCAGATATTAAACAGCTAATAACAAGCTAAATAAGCAATCCTAAGCTTTCAATAAGCCATAAACAATAAGCTAAACTACTTAAGCTATATTTTTGGTTTTTATGGTTTTTATGGACAAGTTATGAAATACTAAAGTTTAAAACACTTAAGCTAAAAACAGATAAACAAACACACTTAATAAGCTAGAAATAAGGTAAATAAGCACTAAAAAGCAAATAGATTAAGCAAATAAGCAGTTTTACACTAATAAGTTTTTTTTTAACTAGGAATTAAAGGACAAAAAGAAATTAAATGAAAACTAACCTCAGCTTCAGCTAAACAGAAGCTATGGCTTAATTGAGCTTAATCAACAGCTCTGGCTTATTTATAATAAGCCAGTAAAGGTCCTTAGGAGTCCTTCCATATTTGACTCCCCTTCCAAAGCTTAAAATCTAATAGATAAGGTGTTTAATTGATTTATTAGGTATAAGTAAGATTAAGGTAGAATTAAACTCAATTACTAGCTTAGAGACTAGTAAGAGCTTATATGAGCTTATTAGATCAATAGCTTAACATTTGAGAAGAATTAAAAACTTATGAATGAAAAATATAAGTGCTTATAATAGATTATTTAAGAGCAAAACTAGATTTCATTAAGATAAAACTTGATTACATTATCAAAAGAAAGTTACAGTTGAATTTTAGATGAAATTACAATAAGCTAATTTAAGCTAAAATCTACTAAGCTACTACTACTACCTAGATATCTGTGTATGTGATAGTGAGGGCTTTTTATAGCCAGTCCTTGAACCTTCTAGGCCTTTGCTTGTATCCCACGCTTCATTTAATCAACACCATCCATTTTCCAAATGATTGGATCAATAGCTTTGGCCGTTGGATTACATATGTGCATACACGGATTGCCAGCGTGGCAATCCGTGATTATGACACCTTGTGTTACTTGTGTGAGTGCTAGAAGTGTAAAACCCATACATCCTTATGCTTTCTTCGAGTCCACGTGGCATTCCTTTGTTGGAATTGGCCAATAAGGTGCTTGAGTGACATTTTAACTCTGCCAGGGTGATATAGACCACTTGAATAGACTTACGTACCCTCCAATTTAGAAAAGCCCTTTGATTTGACAGCGTGGTGAAACGGGGAAGAAGGGTGAATAGTGTTAAACCCTTGGCGCCCTTTTTTAACTGAACGGGTAAATCAGGTGGAAACTTTAGGGAAATGGCACATTCAGTCCTTGTGTTTGGTTATTCAAAGTTGTAGTGTAAAACATCTTTGGAATTTGGCAATTTAAGTCCATGTGGTTTAGTGAAAAAGGATTGGGCTAGGGTAATGGGCTTTTAACTTGGGCCTTTGGATCCGAGTATGGTATTTAAGGGGTTTAAGGCCCATTAAGCCTTAGGGACCAATATGGTAACTTTCTGAAACTTAGAGGGTTGATTTGAAACATTTGGGATTTGTCCTTTTGTGAGTTGACTTTTCTTTGCTCATGGTTTGACTTTCTTTGACTGAGCTTGACCATAGTTGACTTTTCTTGGCTTCGGCTTTGAATCCTTGGCTTCTTTTGTGCTCTTCTGATTTCCGTGTTCGTGTTTGCCCGTTTTTGACGGTTTTCTTGTGATTTTTGATTTATCCATACCTGCACACACAAAACACAAAAACAAGTATATTTTTGCCATTTTTAGTCTGTTTTGGGTTTAATTGGGTTATTTTAGGTATAAATGGATATGTGTATTCTACACTTATCAGTAACCATCTCGAAGACAGTTTTATGCCACTCGAAACTATTCAAAGGTTTTGAAGTTCAATTAGGAGAAGATCCTATTCGAGCTTGAAAGGGAGGCCTCTGAGCCAGAGAGGAGGGTACATTATCAGGGAATTGACATAGCCGGACCTTTCCCAGAGGGTCTCGGCAAGGCCAAATTCCTCATAGTGGCAATGGACTACTTCACAAAGTGGATTGAGGCAAAACCTGTTGCAACCATAACAGGCAACCAAATCAAAAAGTTTGAATGGGATAACATAGTTTGCAGGTTTGGCTTACTAGGGGAAATAATATCTGATAATCAAAAGAAATTCAGAGATAACCCATTTAAAGATTGGTGTGAAAATCTGAATATCCGTCAGCGCTTCGCCTCCGTCAAGCATCCGTAAGCCAACGGCTTGGTGGAAAGAGCAAACAGAAGTTTGGGAGAAGGAGTGAAGGCACGACTGGATAAAGGAAGCAAGGACTGGATCGAGGAAATCATGCATGTCCTATGGGCACACCGCACCATGATTAAATCAAGCAATGGGGATACTCCTTTCTCACTGACTTACAGGACGGAAGCAGTAATTCCAGCCAAAATTGGCATGCCTACCCTCCGGACAACAGAGGTAGACATGGTACAAAATGATGAAGCTTTAAAACTCAACCTGGATCTCCTAGAAGAAAAAAAGAATAAGTAGCAATCCGTGAGGCAAGAAGCAAGGCAAAGATGGAAAAAAATTTTATTTACAAAGTCTGTAACACAAGCTTCAAACTAGGAGGCCTTGTATACTGTAACAATGATGTCAGCCATGCAGAAGACGGAGGAAAGTTGTGCCCTAAGTGGGAAGGACCGTATGAAGTGACGGAAGCACTAGGCAAAGGAGCATACAAGCTCAGGGACCGCAATGGAAAACTCCTTCCACGAACTTGGAACGTCCGCAACCTAAAAGAGTGTTATGTTCATGAAATGTAAGAACCTTACCCACGCGAGTTTCACGGCAGAGGGGGAAGTATTTGAATTTCCTTTCTTTTATGTAATGTCTTTTATGATTTTAATGTATAAAATGTGAAGCCTAGCTACCTTCATAAACTTATTTAAAACTTATACTATGTGTTTACTTTGCAAAGTTATTTATATATGTTGGTAAGACGCGCACGGAAAGGGGCACGACCCTATAAAGACTATTATTCTGAAAGGATGAGCAGCCTAATAATTAACTCATGTACATAAGAGGTTTTGCAACCCTGGTACCGGGAGAATAACCCACAAATATTCAACTAAGACTATCATCGTAAACGTATAACCACGGTATTAATAGGACATAAAACTATTCAAAGTTACAACAAACCAACTGCAATACAAAAACATCACAAAAATTGTCTATATACAGATAGCCGAATCAAAAAGGTCACACGCGTCCGCGGTAGAAAATATAAAATCTAATTTTACAAGCAGGAAGCACCGCAACAATAGCATACTCAACTGGTCATAGGGTGCTCCGGTGAAGTCTCTAAAGTCTCTTGTTCAAATATAATCTTGGGGGACTGAGAAGCTTCCCGTATTCAACACTTCATAATCAGTCACTGATATAGGTGGAATGGAGCTAACATTAGCATCGGTGATTGAAGCGGAGAAAGTAGTGGTGGTGGTGGAGGTTGCTGGTACTCTGCGGTACTAGCCTCACCAACTAAGTTCTCAGAGGATAAAGGATCCACTAGTGGACCTATTGCTTCAGAAAGGGATAAACGATGAGACAAAGCACCTTCTTTAACCTTTTGAACATGGTCATGGACCACGTTCAAGGAGTCTGATAAAGAAGTCTCTCCGATAACGGCATTATCCTCCTTTCGGTGGATGGGCAGTAGAAGTTGCTCATACGCAGGTTGTAACTGGCTGACCTCTGGAATTTTAGCAGAAGGATCCTCCAAACAAAGAGAATCCATGATATCATCAATGCTGGCATCCTTCCGCGACTCTAATTAAGAAAGGAAGTTGAAGTCCAGGCCATGGAGAGTAAGGACAGCGGAAATGTACCTCTCCTCTATGAAAAGATCATAGGCGGCAACCTTAGCAAGACCCCTTTCGGCCTTTCCGTGATCAATACCCGCTACTAGCCCGGTCTGCATGCCTTTATCAATATCAAGATCAATAGCCATCCCTAAAGCAGCAATGTACTTTGGAGACTGAAGACATTTCATAACATCAAGTCTAAAGCCACGGCTAATGATCCACCTCTGGCCGGCTATGGTGGTCAGAAAGCGAGGATAGAACTCCTCATCCAAATGAAGTGCCAGATCCATAAGTTTAAAATCCGATCCCGCCACACGATCACTAAGATCCTTAACTTGGGCATTCTGAATCGCCTCACAATGTTCCTTGAAAAGTTCATAACCTGACACTTGGTCGTGAAGTCTGAAACATGTGGCCTCTAGCGAAGACACCTGATCAGCAAGATCGTCCCTTTCAGATTTAAGAGAAACAGATTTGGTATTCAATTCATCACAAGACAGCTGCAAGATAGATAGGTCTTGAGTAAGCTTGGCAGTTTGAGCATTCAAAGACGCAAGCTCAGTATCTTTAGTAGCGGCCGCGGACTCCAGTGCCACCACTTGTCCCTCAAGAGTATTCTTCTCTTCATCAAGAGCTATGTTCTGCTCCTTCAAACTGTTAAGCTCGCTAACTCGAGCGGCTTTCGCAACCTCAACAACAAAAACTTAACTGCAGAGATGAATTGCTTCTGCAACCTCAGCTTCCTTTAAGGACAACTGGGCTTTCAGGTCTGCAATCTCATCATCTTTCTCTTTTAACAGATCAGCCTGCCTAACACATTTCCTTTCAAATCTTTTCCTCTCTCTAAGGTTGTGCTCAAACCGCATCCTAACTTCAGCAGCAAGGCAAGTTTGACGTGCCGCCCTAACATTGAACTTTGCAAATAATTGATCATAATCCATACCACGAAGCTGGGAAAAGAGTCCATGAGGGGCAAGCTGGTTAACAACACTATGACATACATCATGGTCATCAAGAACGGACTCATTAACCATGTTTCATTTAGGAACATATATCTGACAAAGAGTCTCGGATTTCATGTCTTGAGAAACATAAAAATTATTGGTAGAAAGCTCTATACCGGCAGGATTAGAAGGACCTGCAATATCTGGCCCTGCCGCACTTGTAGAAGCGGAATTCGTAAAAACACTCTAGTGGATTGGCCTGGCGCCCACCCCAAGGACTGAAGTAAAAAAGATGTCAGCAACAGCAGTAGTGGCAACAACCGCAGTCATCACTGGCAGCAGCAGAACAGAAGACCTGACAAGGGAAGCGACCTCAGCATCTGCAGAATTTGTACTAGAATGATGAGAAAAGTCTGAGGAAATTAAAAACCTCTCAAATAGATGCTGAGTATGCAGGTTAGGCCTATAAATGGAGTCAGTATTCCTACCACCCTTACGTTCTAGCGTAGGGGTCACGGAAGAGGTAATAAATGGCACAGTTGCCCTGTCGCGACACCAACCTTTACATTTAAAGTGCTACGATCAAGTAAACTTTAGAGTGCAACAACAGACTTCCCTCTAGTTCTGGCGCCAACACTGCCAGAAGTGTCGTGATCTTCCCTCAACCTCTTTGGAGGATGGTTAGAACCACTAGCTTAGCCAGTAGCCTCTCTCTTTTTCCTTATACCTTTTGACTTATCAGTAACAGCAGCTTAAACATCATCATCTACAACAATATTATCATCTTGACCAACACGGTCATCTTCTTCAAAACGATTCTCCTGTTCAGCATTACCGCCTTCCTCGTTAAGGCTGTTGGTATTTTCATTCTGATAACCATGATCATCTTCATTAGGAAGAGGAATGACACGACCCTGAGTAGAGTCTAGTAAAGGAACTTGTCCTCTTCAATTTTCCTTTCACCAATCCGTACCTTCGTTGGATTCGCATGACGAATGAAAGAAAATAGATCCATCTCTGCATAAATAAACAAAAAAAGCAATTAGATACAGTAGTAGAAGACAAATGAAGTTATGCAAATAAAAAGCACCCACCCTCTCCGGCATCAGTTAAAAAGGTAGGATACACGTTATCATCCAACTCATAGTAACGACTCAGGCCAACAAGACACAAAAATGGTTCCGAAAACCTTCAGAACGGAGCTAGATAAGTGGTAAGGAAATCACACACTTCCGCACTAAACTCCATTGCGGTAGGATAAGGATCTCTCACAAGCGTCTTTTTAGTGTGCCAAGGGATGGAAGAAGGAAAAATATAACCATCAACCCAAAAGAAGCTATTATTATAGTTTTTCAATGAATCGAGAGGCTTGGTATAACAAACCGAAGCATTTTCCGAACGCTTACTAAAAGACAGCCAACCTTTGTGTAGGATCGTTTAATTCATAACACGGGTGATGATTCTTGTGATTGGGCTAGTTTCTAGAGAGAGAAACACATAGAGTAATATTTCTAGAGAGAGAAATATATGTGTAAGTGTAAAATAGATTATGACTAGCTTGCCTCTTCCAAAGTTGGAAGAGGCTTATATAGTTTTTTTACAAAATACCGAGTATTAGTACCCGGCTTAAAACCGAAAGACATACGATTAACTATTAAACTACAAACTATTATAAACAATAAATATATGGGGTGACTGAGTCTTTTACTCATATCTAACAATCTCCCCCTAAGGGAGGTCACCCTTGAAAACACTAGATTTAAGCTCTTACAGCTTGCAGTCTTTTGATTCTTCATGTTACATCTAGTACTTTGTTGTAGTGATCTTTAGATAACAATTGATCTTGTTCACTTTGAATTGTTTTGATTTTGATCATGAGCTTTCTTGAGATCATCATCTAAACATAATCTCTCATCATCTAGTAATTTATTGCCATCTTGTGCACTTGTAAAGAAGAATATGATAACAGAGTTTGCGGAAGCTTTGACACCTTTATGAGATCTTACATAACTTCATAACAAATGTAGGTCTTGTCTTAGCATTAGGTTATGAACTTGACTCTGCTGGTACAGGGTATTTCCATCTCCATCTTTAAATGTTCCTGTAATAAAACAGTTAGCAATAATGAAAGTTTTTGTAACACATCGAGAGTTTTTGATTGTTTGTCACATGTTCAATAACCATCAATTCGTATACTGGAACATTGTTTGTCAAATGTTCAATAACCGTCAATTCATTCCCTGGAACAGTTGATTCACGAGAATCGCACATTGTTTGCTTTCCAGATGACACAAGGTTTATTCTTATATGAATCGCACAAGACACCTACCAATACTTGTTTGATGTAGGGCACTAGCAGATTTCCCATCTTCATTGTGAAAATCTTCGTTTCACTCGGATGTTCTGGCAATATCACAAGGATAATGCGTAGGACTCTTAGGATAGTCTTGTTTCCACAGTGTGTGAAAGACAAGAGAATTGGATATGTGTCCTAACGAGATTAATTGACGATCTCTTGGCTCTAGACTCAATAGTGCGTTTTGGTTCTAGTAATCGGAGGCTGGAGCTGACTGCCACCTTTTCAATATCAACTAACTCGGAGTGAGAAAGTCAATAGATAACGTGTTTAGTCTCCGTGAGAAATGAAACAGAAATCTTTTGAGAGATTCTGAGTGGCTAGGGAGGGTTGTGCATTGCATCACTGGGTCCATGATGTCGATCTTCAATGTCAGCAATCAACTTGTGATTCTGACAGCATATGTATTGACCCGGTTTCTGCCTTAAGTGTATGGAGGGCTTCTTTCTTTACACCCTTTATCTGTACAATTCTTTTTCATTCCTCAACCCCTTCAGTGCTTACCGAGACTTCATGACTAGCACCTTGTTGGGTATATTCCAGTACTAGCTCCATCTCAGTCGGCACTATTCCCTTGTTCTCACATTTACTCCTTTTAATCATACCTAAGGACTTCTATACTAACTAGTGGATTGTCCCTGGGTAGATCCCTCCGGTTCTGGCAGGATCATAGGAACGAGTACCTAACCTTACCATCCTTATAACTTCGATAAAAGTAAATACATGGTCAGTCTTTTGGTAAAGTTCACCTTGCCATAAAATCACTGTTGAAAAACTCAATCATGTACTTATGATATAACTATCAAAGTGTTTAGTACCCGATTGTTTTTGCATTTCAGAAAAGCTCCCCCTCAACATGTGCATCGGTATTCGAAAATGTTCTCAACATACACCTTGAGAACCTTAGATGTATGATCATATTTTAGTTACAAGCTGTGTATGGAACATATTAATGCTCCCCCTCAATCGTTGAGGGTATGTGTTAGTGTCAGATATGATAATTTTGAAAGATTTTTTCGTTAAAATCAAAAACCTAGTTTTTAAATTTAATGAAAAACTCATGAAAGATTCATACACTGACACATAACATCAAATTCCATACAACTTAGAATGTACAAGATGTATGTTGCATTACCGATGATATTGATCTTAATCATTCACTTCTCTTGATTAGTTGGTAGCCAATATCTCTGAGTCTTCCACTAATGATGCATTCGAGATTTCTGATCTTTAACTTTCTCCCAAATATCTCGATGACCTGTAGGTTTTTGTAGTGGAGGTGGTGGTGGTGGAAGTGTTGATGTTGTATCAGTTGTCTCTGTTACGCTAGAGGGAACATCAGCTGATGCAGTGAGAGCTCTGAAGATTTGGTTCCTTAGCTTCTTTTGTCTCTCCAAGACCCGGTTACACTTTCCAATCGGCACCCAGACATTAAATTTGAACAACACTCTCCCCCTCAATCGATGACCCGTTTTCTATTGAAAGAGCTGTAGTCATTGATTGAGTGTCAAATTGTCCGGATTGATTTTCAAACAACACTTTTACCACCGTGGTTAACACAAATAATTTTGAAGAATCAATTAAGAAAAATTATTTGGTTATCAAACAGGAAGACTTCTCTTCCGAATTAAGAAAAATGCACTGAAACGTACATTAATCCCAAATTGCATGGATATAAAGTAATCCATGCCCGAGTAAAATTAATTACCCGTTGTTAGGAACAGTTGTCTTTCAGACGACAATCTTTCCTTCAAATGAGAACCGGGTTGCAATTTGAAGTAATTGCAAACCATTTTGTAATTCCAAATGACTTAAAATATTTACCAAGTCTATTTTTATGTACTTATGTACAAAGGATACAAGAGGACACTTCATTTACTCATCCTCTCCTTCTTGAAGGCGTTTGAGGGTTTCAGGGGTTAAACTCTTCATCCCAAGTCGTGGGAGTAGAAATTCGAAACGCTCTCTTGGTAAAGCTTTTGTGAGGATATCTGCCAGTTGATAGTTTGTTTCCACGAAGTAGAGTTCAACCACTCCATTTTCCACTTGCTCTCGAATGAAATGGTGTCGTATGTCGATGTGCTTAGATCGTGAGTGCTGGACATTGTTGCAGCTTAAAGCAATGACACTTTTGTTATCACAGTACAGAGGAATCTTATTGAACAGAAAGCCGTAGTCTTTTAGCTGACCGAAGTCCTTTTAGCTAGATCTTCATCCAAGGATTTTAGCACAGCATCCAGATATTGCAATGTATTCCGCCTCTGTTATTGAGATGGCCGTGCTTCTTTGCTTCTTTGATGACCAGCTAAACAATCTATCTCCAAGAAACTAAGCACTTCCCGACGTACTTCTTCTCAAATCTTGACATCCCCCATGTTCCGCATCTGCATAAGCTGTTAGTGACATAGCATTGTCCTTCGGATACCAAAGACCCATGTTAATGGTTCCTTTTAGGCACCGAAAGATACGTTTGATTGCTTCAAGGTGCTTTTTGGTAGGCTTAGCCTGATATCTAGCACACATGCACACAACGAATACAAGGTCGGGTCTACTGGAAGTGAGGTACATAAGGGAGCCAACCATTCCTCTAAATCGAGTTTGGTCAACTGGAATCCCTAATAGATCCTCGTCCAGTTTTAATCGATCCACCATAGGTGTATCGACAGGGTCTGTAAGATCCATTCCATATTTCTTTAAGGTTTCGAGGGCATATTTTGCTTGGTTAATGAAGATGCCTCCGGGACTTTGAGAAATTTGTAAGCCTAAGAAAAACGTCATTTGTCCCATCATCGACATTTGAAATTTAGAGCTCATCTCTTTTGAAAATATGTTACACGCATTATGATCAGTTGAGGCAAAAATGATATCATCTACGTATATTTGAACGAGAAGGATATGTTTGCCTGATTTGCGTGTGAATAACGTAGGATCCACGGCACCCTTGAAGAAATTGTTGGCCAAAAGGAACTTTGATAGTGTGTCATACCACGCCCTTGGAGCCTGCTTTAACCCATAAAGAGCCTTCTTCAAACGATAGACGTGAGTAGGGTAATCAGGGTCCTCAAAGCCTTCTGGTTGACTGACAAATACTTCTTCTTGCAGATTACCATTCAGAAAAGCAGTTTTGACATCCATCTGATAGATGATCATATTTTTGCTGGCCGCATTGGCAATGAATATTCTGATGGCTTCTATTCGTGCAACAGGAGCAAATGATTCTTCAAAATCAATACCCTCCTCTTGACGATATCCCTTTGCTACTAACCGAGCTTTGTTTTTCAGAACATCACCGTACTCATCAAGCTTGACTTTGTAAATCCACTTGAGACCAATAACCATTACATAGTCTGGGCGTGGTACTAGTTCCCATACTTTAAGTCGATCAAATTCGTGAATTTCGTCTTGCATAGCTTCAAACCAGCTATCTTCATTCACGGCCATTTTGAAGTTCTTTGGTTCGACTTTTGACAGTACGGTATGGTAACAGCACCACAAAGCATCGGAAGCTAACTGTTTTCTGGTGGATACCGGACGAGAAGGATTACCAACGATATTATCAAGAGGGTGATCCTTGGTCCATTTTCTGAGATGATCCGGTGGTTGATTCACTTGGTTGGGTTCAGCTAAACTAACATCCCCTGATGTTGACTGTGCAGAACTAGGTTCTCCAGCAACAGGGTTAACTGAGGGATGAAGGTCAGCTTGAGTAATTGAGGTGTCTTCGATAGTTGGTCCAGCTGCAACACCTTGAGGAAAGACTGGAGGATGCACTTGTAAGGATGACAGCTAATGACTTATAGAAGGTGCATCTTGAGCAATCATTGTAGAAACAAATGTATTTGTAGAAACAATTAGAGCGTTAACAACAGTAGCCATAGGTACTGGTTCACTATCTGTAGATTGCTCAAAGTATTCATCGAACATCGGTTGGAATAAAATCTCCAGATCTTTATCTGTTGGTGGAATGTATGTAGTTGCAGGGACAGGCGATGGGGCGAGCCCTGAATTGAGTTGTCCAGGGGTCATCATGATAGACTCGGGTCCTGAACTGATGCGTACATGAGCCATTGTCTGATGCATCTCATCGAAAGTGACATGAATTGTTTCCATTATTCGACGGGTTCTTTTGTTGTAGATTCGAAAACCCTTCCTGCTGGGTGCATAACCAATGAAAATCCCAATGTCAGCTTCGGCTTGCAATTTACCTAGATCTTTGCTATCATTTGTAGTGTAGCATAAAGCACCAAACACTCGGAGAAATGTGAGATCAGGCTTCTTATCATGCACAGGCTCATAGGTGATTTTGTTGTGACGAGTATGAATTAGGGATCGGTTCTGGGTGTAACAAGCAGTAGCTACAGCTTCTGCCCACAGGAACATCGGTGCTTTTGAGAATATCAGCATTGTTCGTGCTGCTTCCACAAGTGTACGATTTCATCTTTCAACAACGCCATTTTGTTAAGGAGTTCTCGAAACAGACTTTTGATGAAATATACCCACTCCTTCATAGTATTTAGACATAAATTGGTTAACAAATTCTGTGCCATTATCTGTTCGGATGTCTCTGACTGTTTTGTTGAGACCAACTTGTATTTGCTTAAGAAAGTTGATGACAAACTCTGGAGTTTCATCTTTTGAACTCAGAAACTTAACCCATGTAAATCTTGAATAATCATTAACGATGACCAAGATATATTTCTTCCCATTAATACTCTGCACTCTTATTGGACCACAAAGATCCATATGAATGGTATGAAGAACTTCCATATTGGTGTTTTTAGATTTTGGTTTGTGGGAGAACTTCTTGCTTTTTCCAAGTTGACATGCTAAGCACAGATGATCTTTCTCGTACTTCAACCTTGGCAAACCTCGAACTAGATCTTTTCGTGCAAGATCATTTATTATGCCGAAGTTTAGATGATTTAACCGACAATGCCACAACCATGATTTGCTCTTGGAGGCTTTTGACAATAAACATATTGGAGAAGACCTCAACATTTCATCAACATATATTGTGTACAAATTTGTGCTGCGACACCCTTTCAGTAAGTCCACACCATCTATATTACGAACAAAGCACGAATGTTTTTTGAAGGCCACTTCAAGATCAGAATCACAAAATTGCCCTACAGAGAATAGATTGTGTCCAAGTCCTTCCACATAGTATACTCTAGAAATCACACTGTCACCAATCATGTAATCTCCATAACCCATAATGACACCAACATGATCATTCCCAAAACTGACTGTCCCGATGAACTTTTCAACAAAGTTCTTGAGCTTTGATCAATTCCCCGTCATATGTTTTGAACAGCCTGAGTCCAGATACCAAAGGATGATCTGTACCACCTGCATTTGAAAACAGTCGAATTTGGAGAGTTTGGAATTTTGGATCCCTAATTTTTGTTGGGGTCCTGTTGGTTAGAAGATAAAATAGAACATTTCCCAGAATGCTTAGTGAGAGGGCACAGTTCGCCTAAGGCAAATTTCTTTCATGTGGGTCTCCATTGATAACCAACATTAGCAAATAGTATGCCCGTTGCTTTCCAAACCCGCTTGGTCTTGTTCAAACTGTTATCAGACAGTTTACCTTTTAGTTTCCAAATCTGCTTGGTCTTGTTCAAACTGTTATCAGACAGTTTGCCTTTTGGTTTCCAAATATGCTTCCCTTTATTCAAGACAATTTTAACAGTGGGGGTAGAATTCACAGAATTCAAAATATTAACAACACACATTTCATGACTTGCAGAGTTTAAACATTTGTTACACGTTTTGCACACATATGCAGAATTCGAATTAATTACAACACGCTTAGAGCTAATGCCAGAATCAACCCGATTCACTTTTGTCCAAACAGACTTATTTGTTCTAGGATGGTCTTCTACTTTCTTGTTATTCACACTCTTAGCTGGCAGGATCCTATTGTGCTTTGTATTGCTTCTAGGCTTTGATCCGCTTGCACGAGTGGAACTGCTTACTCCTGTAGAAGGAATCACCTGGACATTAGACTGTTGAGCTTTCTGGTGCACTCCATGTTTCTGTGTGTTATTAGTAGATGTACTGCATGTATCAGTAAAAGTAACTTGCTTTTTCCTAGTTAAAGGGATAAAGGCAGCAGCCTTGTTATCTCTTTCTGTGAATTCTTTTGGGCAAGTGCCAATAACATATTCTACCAATTCCTGAGAAAGCTTAGTGTATTTACAAGCAGAATTAAGTGCAGTGCTAATTGGGTTTAAACTACCTATCTCCTCTACAATCTCCCAAACAGTTCTACACTCCTTTTTTAAGATGGTACATATAGTCTAAATGAGCACTCCTATTGTTCTTAAGGCGAGGAGGGATTGGTTCTACATCTATGGCATACATACCAGGAGCAAGAACTTTTGTTTTGACAGAACTTCTAGCGGCAACTTTCAAATTGCCTTCTAATTGAGCCTTTAGATCCTCAATCTGTGTTAACAAGGAAGATGTCTTTTCATTAGTGGAAGCACGCGTGATCTGAATAGACTCAAACAATTCCTTGTAATGCTGCTTCACCTTTTCTATTTCTGCTCTAAACCGTTCATTTTGTTCAAGAAGATCAGTGACATCGTTAGCATTATAAGGCTCACAACTTCTGTCATTCACATTAGAGACTAGAACTTTCAAGTCTCTAATCACGTTGTCTTTTTCTTGAATCTGATGGTTCCGAGATTCTTGATCTTAAAGAATAGTTAAAATCAGGGCTTCCCTGTGATGTTTGTGATTTTTATTATCAAAACCTTTCTTGAAGATGTGATACTTAATTGCAAATTTAGGTATTCCATTCAAATTTTTTGAAATATGTTTTGACTCATAAAGAACTTTTAGACATCTCATCGCATCCAATATCTAGAACAACGTGATTTTTCCACAACATATAACAGTTGATTCGACAAAACAATTAGCAATCAGAATTCTCATTTTCATGAGATGGTTTTTCTTTACAATTTTAGCACATTGCTTGTCTACAGTATTCTGGTCCACTTCGTCATTCATTTGATCAAAAATTTCTTCCATTACTTTAACTTCTTTAAAGAGGGTCGTTTGAACTCCTGCAAAGTGTTCTTTAAGAGTTTTGAAAAATGGAATAACTTCAGTGAGGTAACATCTTTTTGTTTGCTCAAAACCTCTTTCCTTCTGTAACACCTGTTTTTTGGGTGATTCTCTTTTTGCAGTTTTTGTCAAAAAAATTCCGTAAAAAGTTGTGTGAATACATAAAGATTAATCTTCACTTGACTTTTTTTAGAGAGACTCGGGACAAGCGACATGAATTATTCATGTGGATACACTGTCAATGCTAAAAGTGGTTTTGAACAAGGTCTTAGCCTTTCCCTTCATTTTCATCTATGGAACCAAAATACTATTCTGGGGTCAGATTTCACATTTGTGTGGAGCAAAGTTGCAAGAAGTCTTTCCTTGAGTATCTTGGGGGGGGCAATCCTGAGAAACTTTATTTTTCCCCACATAAAGGGCTTTTTTCATTTTCTCCATCATTCCTTTACCTAGTTATCTTAGGCCATATCACGAGTGTCCTCTGATGACTGCACAACAGGACGTTCCATGATTGGACGCATGACTAATACATGACCATTATAGAGGACTGGTTAACTGTCTTCGCACGAGTGAGATATAAGGGATTTTTGTAGCCTAAGGCTACCTTGTTTCTTTTCATCATAAATATTTGGTTAACCTATCATGTGAACCGTTTTAAACCAGACTGCTCATGTTTGTATAATCTATCTTCAACCTTTTCTTTTGCCTTTTTATGTCTAAAACTCTTTAAGAATTTGTCTTCTTTTGTTTAAAATCTTTTTACAAAATGATCGCTTCTTCCCTCACACCTTATATGGTTAAGGTAAACGAAGTGCAATTGTGCAGAATGAAGATCTGATTTTAAAGAAGTTTCTTTTATGATTGGTCAGAGATAATTATTATCATTTGTTCATCAATCTTTTCCGTTCTCTAGCAGTTAATTCAAACTTAGCCCTTGTTCCATACACCCGTCCAGTTCCTTATATCTCGCAAGTTCAGAAAGTCACTTGAGTCATTAACTACTTATCCTGCTTATATTACTGACATACTTTGACACCCTGTTCATGCATTTTCATCAAGATGTGACATCCAATGCAATCATTGCGTACAAAGATACATACTTTGTACAACATGTTCTTCGTATGTCTTCCACAATACCTGATCAAACGGAATAATATTACTATCACTCGTATAGTCAGCATCATAGTCAACAACGTATTTGTGTTGTACATCGCTTTGCATCTCGTGTACTTCATGATACTTGTCTTCACAATCTGAATCGTATTCACGATCTTGTACCTCAGATGGAATATTCGAGTCATAAGATGCCCTTGCTTCTTTAGATGTGAGATTTGCCATGAACATGTCTGTGTATAGGACCCCCATCAACATCAGAGTTAAATGCATCACATTGATTTCGTTTCAAAGACATGGTCCCACATTGATTCCAAATCATCACATCGTCATCAAAATTGGGACTTGATCTCCAGAATAACACCATCTGTCTCTTCATCCAGTACTGCTCCATTCTCATGAGCATGCATAAGCAGCATTTTGTCTTTAAAGTAGTCTGAATCCTGAGGTCACTTCGGTTGTGGACATTCTCGTGCTATGTGCCCGATTCCTTTGCAGTTGTAACACATAATGGGTTTAGCTTGACCAAGATTCATGTTTCCAACTTTGTTCTGACCTCCTACATTCCCAGTTCCAACAACTCCTCTTGCATAGTTCCTCTGAAATGGTCTTCCTTGATTATTCACATTGTATCTACCACGAACATCCTGAACAACAACTCTGTCGTCTTGAACTGTAGCTTTGTTCCTTGCATTAGAAGACGTTCTGAGTTGATTGTTTGTTTGAGGAAGATGTGATTTATACGATTGAGTGAAGAGGGTAAGTGTGTTGGTTAGACTTTCGATCAAGTTATCAGTTGAAGTGCTTCCTGAGTCCAGTTGAAAGTTATCAACAAGTGATGGTTGATTTGAGGATTGTGGAGACTCAGATGATTGTGTTGGATACTTCTGATTTGATGCATTAGACACAAGTGCCAAAGGGTCATTAGTCGGTTGACTGAACCTTTCCATCATCATTCTGTTCTCATTAGCATGTACCTCATGCTGCTTCAAGTAGGCATACAACTGATCAAAGTTAGACTCTTTCAAACCTCTATTTAGTTTGACTTCAGTAATGAATCTAATCCACTCAGGTAACATATTGTTCACAAACTTAGAGTTAAGCTGCATTCTAGGCATGGTCATCTTAATGTTTCTCATGTCATTAAATAGCTTTGTAAACCTAACATAATAAACATGAATGGTTTCTCCTTTGATTTGACAGAAGTGTTTAAATTCATCGTATAATTGAGATTCCCAGTCATCCTTTATCAATTCAGAACCTTCCAGAATCATATTCACATTGTCCCAAATGTCTTTGGCGTCAGTAAAGTGGTTGATGAGTGTGTAGATGTCTTTTGGTATACCTTGAAGTAAGATATTCATAGCACGAATGTCAGCTTTATACCTTTCCTTATCTTCAGCTGAAAGGTCCCCAAAGACTCTAGCACGTTCTGGACCTAGATGAAGTGCACCCTCAGTTCCTTCAGCAAGAGTTTCTACGACCGTTCCCATTTGAAATGGACCTTCAGTAATAGACTTCATTATGTTCTCTCCATTATCTTTTCCCAAACAATACAGACGAATCCTTTGCTGCCAAGATTCAAAGTTTGTTCTATCAATCATTGGTGGGCGTGTATCTGAACCGGCATACTGGATATCTTTTGCATATTAGACATCTTGATTTATCGATTACGGGATTTTACAAGTCTAAGATTTAAACCGATAACAGATTTAACGAGATTTTACAAAATCACTAGAAAACCGTAAGTGAATAATTTGTTTGTTTAAGATTTGTTTGTTGTTTGAATAATGTCTTTTAAGTCCTTGATTATGGTTTATGTTAATGTTTTATTATGTTTGATTAAGTGTCGTGTAATGTTCAAAGTTCGAAGGCTACTTATATGAATTTCTAACTAAAATGATAAGCAAACCGCCTCCTGATAATGACCAAACCGCCACTGAGAAAATCAACCAAACCGCCTTCTGTCTCTAAGCAAACTGCCACCAAGTAATCTCAAACCGCTGCCTAATATTATAATCAAACCTTTGTCTAAAAAGACCAAAACGCCGCCAAAATAAAATAAGCAAACCGCCGTCAATATAATTATGCAAACCGCTGCCAGTTTTCTTAATCAACTCGCCTTTTGATATCTTAACTCGCCGCCAAGATTTAAATAATCAAACTGTCGTTTGTTTAGGCAACTCGTCGTCAAATGGTAAAATGGATAGAGTAACGTTTGTTTTTGCTAATTAAATAATCAACTCGCCTCCAAACCTGTCAAACCGCCACAATAAAAGGCAACTCGCCTTCAACTAAGGCAAACCGCCACCTTACAAAGCAACTCGCCACCTAATTTTTAATTATATAAGGCAACTCGCCTTTGACCAAGTCAACTCACTATGACACTTTTCCTAAAATCACGGATCTTGTTCCCTATCTTGTCAAACAACCACCAAGAGTATTATATTATAAGCAAACCGCCGTGAAGAACTTCAATTCGAAATGAGCATAATTCGACCAAATAAGCTAAGTGACACTTCAAATAAGCTCAAAATGCTTAACCTAAGTGTGTAGGAGTGAGTTTAACACAAAATAACACGCTTTTACCTTGTGGATCATCCAAAACAAAGCAACTCTCCACGAAGAACACAAATACAATCTGAATCTTATAAGCTTATTAATCGAGCTAGGAGCTTGAAACTCTCTTGTTATAGTAACAATACAACTTCCTTAGCATTTATAGCATGAAAAACACCAAGATTTAATAATTAATAAGCCCAAAATAAGCTATGAGTCGTGGGCTTATTTTCTTCAAAAATAAGGACGAATTTAATCCTGTTTAATCACTAGAATCAATCACGAATTCAAACCTGCTCTGATACCTGTTGTATGATCATTTAGTTCATAACACGGGTGATGATTCTTGTGATTAGGCTAGTTTCTAGAGAGAGAAACACATAGAGTGATATTTCTAGAGAGAGAAATGTATGTGTAAGTGTAAAATAGATTATGACTAGCTTGCCTCTTCCAAAGTTGGAAGAGGCTTATATAGTTTTTTACAAAATATCGGGTATTAGTACCCGACTTAAAACCGAAAGACATACGATTAACTATTAAACTACAAACTATTATAAACAATAAATATACGGGGTGACCGAGTCTTTTACTCATATCTAACACTTTGTTTTTAGAGTTTACATAAAACCTACGGAACAATCCAACAGTTGGAACATAACCGTGAACACGACATACGATCTCAAAATAAGAGACCTTAGCAGCAGCAATAACAAAAAGCTACGATAGGTAAATACGGAAGTGTTCAAGCACGTCTACAAGAAATCAAGAGAGGGGTATCTGGAAGTTGGCAAAATAAAAAAATCGGGTATAAACGCCAATTTTACCATCGATGTGTATACTCTGGTTAGGACCAAGCAACCCAGAATGAACAGATTCTGGAACGTGATACTTATGACAAAACGCATCTAAAGCTGTTTGGGTCAAAGTGGATCTAAGATCGTAAATCGAACTCATTGTAGAAATCAAATAGAGAGTTGAAGCCTAACCTGGTAGCCTAAGGAACCTCGAAGAAAATAATTGGTGTAGGAAAGTAGATGGAAAGCTCGAATATAGCAATAATGGCGAAAATGGCGAAAGAGAAGAAAATGAAATAGTAAAAACCAAAGCAAGTATTTATACTCTTGGTATATTTAATTTAAAGCCTCTTAAGATTTGCATACGTGTATCCCACCAAACAAACGAGCGGATAGGATTAAAAGTAAAGAAAACGTGATGACAGAAGTTCAACTGACCATAACTCGTGTCAGTAAAAAAATGAAGGGTCAGGGGA
>BQNB010004261.1:39351-68297 GCA_026074375.1 Tanacetum coccineum
TTGTGCCTTGTGTTCGAAGTATGATGACGTCACGCCCTCGGACACGTATTCCGTCCAGGCCCCGTCTGGGGGTGTGACACAAACGACGATGTTGCAGCCTCATTCCAGCAGAGTCGGATTCATTACCACATGCTCATACTCAAGCTACAAAGACATACTATAAGCATCAAGATTCAAGAATTAAGAAAGCTCAAGAATTAAATACAAAGACTTTCGCAAACTCTGATATTCAAAATCTTCCTAAAAGTTATCAAGATTATCAAGACAAAGATTGTCAAGGGAGATTGTTAGCCTCAAAATATTAATTCGAACAAGGAAGCTCGGTCACTCAACGAGGAAGCTTCGATCTTTACTTAGTTATATGTTGTAATAGGCTATAAAGGGTAAACGGGCTCGCTTATGTAAGCTAATTGGTTATGTGTTATGGGCTAAAGCCCAAGTAATCCCGAGTCTGGCCCATAGAAAGCCCATAGGCGTGTAAGCCTTATGGTCTAGGTATATAAACCCTTTCCTACCAAGGAAAAGGGTGTTGGTTCTCATTTGTTACACACAATCTTTAAGTGAAATCAACCATTCTATTTCTTTCTTACTTTCTCTCTCTAACTTCTCTCAACTTTCTTTTTATCATTCTAATTTCTATAATTCTTGTATTAATACCATGGTGAAGTGAAGTGATATTCCGGGTCCTTACATATACAAATGAATACTTGAACTTCTTTCGACTCGTAAAATTTGATATGGATTTTTTTCTGAATGTGTAACGATCGTCGCAAATCATATGGAGATAAGTTGAATAGAGCACCGGGACGGCGCTCCCTTAAGGTGGGAAGGCTGTAACATCTCGTATTTTACGGTCAATATTTAACCCGAGCCTCAATTTTATTTTTACCTTTAAATAGAAATTATTATTTTTGCTTTTTAGCCGATTTAGTAAAAATCGTCGTTTCTAGCTATTTCCGAGTCGTGCTTTGAATATTTATCCGTTTTAGCGTTTGAAAATTTGATAATTTCATATTTTAGCTTTGGAAGCTTAATTATTTTATTAAAAGTGAAACCAACTTTAGACTAAGTATTAGTCTACGCACTCTACGTAATTTATTACTTTAGAAAAATATCCCGAATGATGTAGAACTATTTTTATTCTACTCGTTTTCGCTTCGTGGTTCCGCCTTAACTCTCGAAATATTTTTCGTTAATACCCGTTAGCCCTAAAACTACCCACTTATTCTAAATATTACACAAAACTAATAATTTTTACCTTCTTTTTCATGTAGTGGGTTAAACCCTTTGAGGTGTCAAGTTTATGGCACCTATGAGACACTTGTCTCATAAGTTTAGCATGTATGCATGCCTTGAACTTAACCCAACACACTCACCACTTCATTTCTTGTAAAATAAACACACACATTCTTGTTTTTCTATCTTCTAGTCGAAATCCATCACCAAGAAAACACATTAATTTTGTTTCAATAGCTAATTCTTGATCATCTAGGATGAAGGTTTAGTTTTCCTAGCTCAAATCCTTGGTTCTTTTCACCATAAATCACCTTAAAGAACATCTTTTCTTAGAGTTTAGGGATGATTTAGTGGGTTATATTGAAGGGTTTGTGCATGCAATGGTGATGATGTTAGGGTTGTTGATTGGTGATTCTTAAGCTTGGTCTTGTTGGTTGATTTGGTTGATTTTTGTTGGAAGTTCTTGCAAGGTTTATTCTAGGTTTATAAGTTGATATTGCTTTGGTAATATGGTGACTAAGGGCTGAGATTTTTGGTTTGGGTTAGATTTTATTTGTGTATTGTAAATTCAAAGTAAGGAGGAATAAGGTTGAGTTAAGTTCTACTAGTTTTCTCTCCATTTTGTAAGTATTAAACCTTGATTCTTGATTTTCTTGGTTATTATAGCTATACATTTTTTATTATGATTCTAGAAATTATATTGTTTTTTATATTTATGATATGTGTGATGATCAAGTATGGCATTGTATTGATTTTGGTGAGGATAAAAACTTGTTAGGAGTAGGAATTGATAGAGTGATTTGAGACAGTTTTACATCAATAGCTTGATGGACCTATTACGAAATATTTTTGGTCATGGGGTACCTGAGAAAATAGATAGAAATATTGGTATATGTTTAAGGTACATGTGGTGAATTGGATAGAGCCGTATCACCTCCGAATAAGTGAGATATGGCTGATTTACTAAAAATAGGCAAATCTGGACCACTGTTGGGAAAAGGAGTATAACTCCATATTTTTACACTGAATTGTTATAATAAAAAGTTAAACCCTGTAGAGGACTCATATACCTAACACCTCCAATTGGCCTCACTTTAATAGCTATTGTATATTGGGATTTATGGCCGTTTTTGTAAAGGGTTAAAAATATGGAAATAATCTGATTTGGACGACCGGGGGTAGAATAGTCTTTTCACATGGTTCTAAAACTTTTTAAAATGTGAGGCCTATATTTCTTGAAAATAGACTCAAAATAATTTCCATAGACGAAACCCTTATATTATTATCAATTACGAATTAATAATTAGAGACTTGTAATGTTAGGATAAATTCAGAATTTAAGATTTACGTATTGTTTCAAACTTGTAAAGGGAATTAAAAACGTTTATAAGCTAGAGTGTTAAAGGGTGAAAATAAGTACATGTCTTAATGCTTAACATATCAGGTTAGACATCAATTCTTGGGTAAAATTTACTTTGAAAAATCTTAGTGCAATGCCATGTTTTATTCGAAAACACATCTTATGAACTTTTGTTTATTCTTACATACTGAACTTTACTCTATCATTCTAAGTCGCACCACGTCTTTTAGGTGGTACTCAGAGGCTCTCGCTCGTCCGACATTCTTATTCACTTCTGATCCCTTTTGTTTACGGTCAGTTCATAGCCCCACCTTTTCTCTTTTAAAGGTTTTCATAAACTGTTTTTGGGTTGAGAATGCATGCTCGTTATACCAAGTAAACTCATTGATTTCTACTACATATGCGTTACATGATTATTTTTACTAAAGCTTTTACTTGCTTACTATATGACTTTTAAAACATGTGTGATACGTGGTTGTTTACTCATGAATTTATTAAAGCTTGATTTGCTACTATACGATTTGAAATCGTTGAATACCGATTTATGAAACTACAAGTTTTGAATATCTTATTTGTTTTAAATTAGACACAAGTGCTGGAGGGTATGCTTGACCCAATTATGAGATTATTCTCATGAGTACCTATTGCTAAAAGGCTCCAAAATTCATGAACTGTTAATTACCTATGATGGGTAAGCACTAAGTACAATTAATAGATCTATTGGGCCGTGACAGCCCTGTCCGGGGTATGTATCCATGACGTGAGCACCCTGTGTCAGACATTTTGTATTGAGAATATTATCTTTTGGGTATATGGCAATATTACCTTGGGTAGGGGCGGATGGAACGCATATTCTTATATGCTGGTTAATGTTTCAATGTCATGAGTTTAATGCGATAATATAGTATTCCGTTACTTAACATTGTATTTGTTGCATTGTCGCTGGCTGAACTTGAACCTTGTGGTACACTACTGAACATTACTTGATTTATTGAATCACTACTTCAATTTCAGAAATAATACTTTGAAATGTTGTAACGCTACTTTTCTTACTGAAATATTACTTGTATTATTTCAATACTGCTTTTACTTAAACCTATGAATTCACCAACATTATTATTGACGTTTTGCATGTATTTTCTTAGGTTATTATTTTGCTAGCTGAGCATTGGGAGCATTTGAGCCGCTCGGATATATTTTTAAAGGCTTTATAATTTGAGTACCATTCGAGAAACGTTTTAAAAATGTTTTCTATTGCATTGCAAATGGGACCTGTTGTAACTCTGATATTTCATAAAAATTATCGAATGGTTGACTTTTCAAAAACGTCTCACTTAGAGTTGTTTTATGTAACTTGTACTTTATGCTATGAAGTAGCACCCCAAGTGGTATTCCGCTGCGTTGTGATTTTGGGGGTGTTACAGATTGGTATCAGAGCACTGGTTATAGAGAACTAGGTCGTTTTATGTCATTCTAAATGATAGTCTGTTAAAAAAGAAAAGCACATATCACATATCACTTTGTAATAGTCCAAACTCCAAATCATAACTGGTCCAAACACCACAGTTTCATTGTTTGATAATTAACTTTGCTTATGATTATTTAAAGTTAACTTTGTAATTGTCTAAATCATAACTGGTCTAAACACACATATCACTTGACTCATCATTTCTTATAGTTAATTTGCTTATGAGGCTATGAGCTGCTATGATGTAATTTGTTATATATATGTGTTTGTTTCCTAACAATAGTACCAAGTTATTACCAGTAAGTTACTACTCGTATTACATTACGTAGCCATTAGCTTGTATTTTTTTAATCAAATAATAGTTAGTATTTTATTATTTTCTCATTTGTTGTATCACCCGATAACCCTCATCACCCGAACCGACTATCACCCGAACCCGACAACCTGATTTCTTATTGGGTCGGGTTGCGGCTCACTTTTCAAAAACTCAAAACCCAACTCAACACGACCTGATAGACCCGATAACCTAATAACCCGACCTGATAACACACCTAGTGGCAAGGATGGAAGCCATTAGGATATTTCTTGCCTCTGCTACATACATGAACTTCATAGTTTCCCCAATAGATGTCAAAAGTCCATTGCTGAATGGTAAACTGAAAGAAGAAGTCTATGTAAAACAACCTTTAGGCTTTGAAAGTAGTGGGTTCCCTGACCATGTCTGCAAGCTTGATAAAGCCTTTTATGGACTGAAACAAACTCCCAAGGCATGGTATGAGAATCTATATAATTTCCTTATTCAAAATAAGTTTGCCAGGGGAAGAATATATAAAACATTGTTCATCTATAAATCAAAAGGAGATGTACTCCTTGTTCAGGTTTATGTAGATGACATCATATTTGGCTCAACAAGTTATAAACTTTGTAAACAACTTGAGAAACTGATGACAAATAAATTTAAAATGAGTATGATGGGAGAACTCACCTACTTCCTTGGTCTGCAAATCAAGGAGAATGACAAAGGAATCTCTATTTGTCAAGAACAGTACATTAGGATCTTACTCAAGAAATATGAAATTTCTGATAGTTTTTCAGTGAAAACACCTATGGTTCCTCCAAAAAACTTAGGTCCTGATATTGCTGGCAAGCTAGTCAATGAGACCTCATATAAGGGAATGATTGGGTCACTAATGTACCTAACTGCTACAAGGCCTTATATCTAATTCTCCATAGTTTTATGTGTAAGATATCAGTCCAATATAAAGGAATCACGTCTAAAAGAATCCTTAGGTACCTGAAAGGTACTCCCACCCTTAGTCTGTATTATCAAAAATGTTTAGGCTTTGATCTAAAAGGATACTCAGACTCAGACTATGCTGGTTGTAATATGGACAAAAAAAGCACCTCAGGTGCCTATTAAATTCTTGGAGACAAATTGGTTTGTTGGAGTGCTAAGAAACAACAGTCAGTGGCTTGTCTTTAGCTAAGGCTGAATATGTTGCTGCTGCTGGGTGTTATGCAAGTTATCCTATGGGATGATAAAGTTCATCTCAGTGGACTATGGACATCATTACAAGATGATACCCATCTTTTGTGACAACACCAGTGCCATTGCTATATTCAACAACCCAGTCCTTCACTCAAGAACCAAGCATATTGATATAAGGTATCACTTCATCAAGGATCACATCCTTAAGGGAGATATAGAATTACACTTCATCTCTACTAAGTATCAGCTAGTTGATATCTTTACCAAACCCCTGGATGAACCTACTTTCACAAGGCTAAAAGCATAGTTAGGCATGTTGAACATTGATTGATCAGTCTTCCTAATCAAAAGTGTTCAGTGTAATGTATATTCTTCTTTCCCTAATACCATCTCCCTGAAACATATATGAATCTCATGACACCGAGGCACACATTAAATGAAGTAACTAAATGCTCCAAGTCTTTAGTTACTTAATGTCCTAGGTTGGTGACTGAACACATTAAATAAAGAACAAATATTCTTTATCTAACTGTCATCCAACAGTCGTGGGTCCCTACTTTTCCCATATATCACTCAAATAAACCACTATGCATTAAATGCGCACTCTCACATACATGATCCATTCAATAGTCTTCTTTAAACGTCGTTTGACCGTTATCATATGTCTGTCTTACAAAAGTACAATAACGAAGGAATCGGGTGATGTGAATTTGAAACGGTTCTTGCTGATATGAAAGGGATGGTCTTGCATGTGGCGTTTGGCGCATTATTTCAGGGTTGACCAAACCATTTTTGACTTCTTCTTAAAATGAAAAGTTAAAAAATATTAAAAACCTTTCACATCCACCTATAAATACCCCTAACCAAAGAGGTAACACACACAATTTTTACAAAGCAAGAAAACTCTGCGAAAAATTGCTCTCAAAGCCAAAAGTGTGTGTTCTTGAAACTTTTCTGGGTAAAAATAATTTTATCAAACCATTTTCTTAGTCAAAGTTGTTCATCTAAGATATCTATCTTAGTATCACTACAACCTTGATAAGATATCACTTATTTCACGTTAGCGATTAAGGTCGGACTCCGGTTGTAAACATCTAGTTAGTGATTATATTTCCATTGTCCTTTTATTTCAAAAACAATCAAAATAGCAGCAAACAAGGCAATTTTGAGTATGCCCATTAGTGTGGTGACATTACTGTTGAAGACCTTAACTTTTCACAAACAACATATGTTTTAAGGTAATTTTAATCTATCCACAAAACCGCCAGCCTTATCATGATATTTACAAAATACTTGTTGGATTAACCCTTTGGCTGAGGCTTTTCCCAAAACATCCCTACTTTGGTTATGTGTACCATAACTTCCTCAGGGCATTCTGGCGCATGCTATTGCTTTATGACCTTAACTTCACCTAATGATGTCTTTTGATCGTTCACCTCTTAAGGAGTATTTTTTGATCAAGTTTTTGATGATGAATGGCACAAACCATTAACCCTTGACTGTAAAAACCTTTACTGAAGCAACTCGATTTAGATCTATACGAAAGTACACATAGGTGTGTCTCATCCCTCTACTGAGGAAGCAAAGGCTGAATTGGCCAAAATTAATGATAATCCAATTCTATTGGATAGGACACCCGCCCTAAAAACTGCCTTTCCTATGGCTTAAAGAATTCTATTAACATTTGTTGTTCAGGTTCTCGGTGGGAAGTACTCCTCTATTGAGCAAGTGAATTTAACTCAACAGCCCTTTGCCTATTGTTTCACCATCATAGGGACAAAGGTAGACATGGAGAGGATCACATTTATAGTGATCTCGTATAAACCAATGCTCACAAATAAGTCTAGGCAAAGATATGTATCCTATCCTAGATTTGTTTCATGTGCCCTTGCAGTGTTACTGGGTCCTGATTACACTCAGGATGAAAGTTTTGGGAGTTCTCCTACCATCCTGATTAACTATAATTTTTCAAAGGATCCATCCAAAGTCACTCTAATTATAATTTGATAAGAGGACTTCATGGATTGCTGTAACAAAAGTGCAAATTAGTGAACTCACTTCCTTGTTTTGTAAAGAAGAAGAAAGGGAAGTCTCAGACTATGACTCCAACCTTACCCCAGTCATAGAGCCCTGAGGCTCCAGGGTCACTACCTCAAAAGATGAAGAACCTATGTCTAATAAGACACCCCACTGAGACACATAAGGTGACTCAACCACAAGCAACAGTGGGTTACTGAGCAATCCCACTCCAGTCTCCTCAGGCCCATATGTACCTGTCACACCCCCTAGTCAAAGATGATTTTAGAACTCGGGAATGTAACGTAATGCTCAATTCACAATCACAAGGATACAACATAGAGAAATCTAAAAAGGCATAAATGAAAGGTGTCATGATGACCTCAACCTCAATACACCTTGAGTGATGTCACAATATCAAAGAACACAGCACATAGTTCGCCAATTATTACAAATTAAGCCCTTGCAGGGGTCCACAAATATCTTATCGCGACCTCAGAAAACATAAATTCAAAATGTACATCGGAATGCAAGACTTTTTAATACTAGTTTCCTTAACTGGATTCTCTTAAGTCTGCTTCATGCACCATAATCTAACGGATCATTATACATGCGCCTGAATTTGATGTCTGCAGAATTCGTCTACAATAATGTTGGTGAGCTCGTTGGTTTTGGAACTCTAAACCTCCATTCGTCTTTTTGTGCCAATAATCTTCCATACGGTTGGTCACTTGTCCTATTGATAGTGAATATATGACAATCACACCCATGTATTAGCATCCCAACGCTTTTTCATGTACCACAACCTTGATTCCTCGCTTGTTCTGAACACCTTACGCGTACCTACGCCTTTGGGTCGCTTTCCCGATGACATTCCCACCTTAAGCATTACTAGCTTGGAGCTTAATTAGGGTGATGAACCAAAAAGATTGTATCTCTCACAAGACTTTGCATACCAGACGGCATTTCATTCACACGTACAGTCATAAGCTCATGGGGTTATCACTAAATTACGTCTAATCTCGCGGTTTGCCACTGGTGTGTATACTGGGCCAATAATTTCCTGATTAAGGTTTTATAGTCTCCACAACGGGAATAACAGTAGTATTTTGTTGGGATTCGAGGGACTCTCCTCAAGCAAACTGTTCTCCACAGATATTCGCAAAGATCATCACAAGCAAAATGCAACGACTGTCCCGCACACGACCTAGTCCAGTTAATGTCCCATTTTAAATCATTCATTTCTATACCATTTTTCTCGGTTTCGATGGATAGAGGTTAGATGCGTTGTACAATTATCTTAAACGTTTTAGTGGTCTGATGGTTGATGACATAACTCCAAAATAACATATCAAATCCATATCTGAGTGCAATATACTTATACTATTTAGCAAAATAGATAAGTAATATAAGTATTATTTATTATTTTTATAATCATAAATATATTTCGATAAGTCCATTCGGTACACTTAGTTACCATAAATACATTGTTTATATTATATGAAGTAAAATGATTATGTTTGTTAATCATTTTGGAAAAGTTTCAAGGAAAATCATATTTTTCGTCTTTTAGTCGACTTATTAAAATAATAAAATAGTAATATTTTATTATAAAAATAAAATTTATGTTTTAAGTAAAATTCTAAGTATAGACTTTTTACGAAATTTCAACATGACCTGTACGTTTATATGACATTTCCCAAGGTTATCAAACCTTATTTTTCAACAAATTCCAACATTTCAAAACTTTTCGAACCAAATTACGAAAATCACATTTCATAGCGTTTACCAAAATTCTTTCTCAAAATGACTTTCAATATAACTTCACATGTACATTTCACATTCCAAAAGCTCGTCAAAATCCCTAATGACTAGATTAACGTTCATTAGGCGTTAAGGCCAATAAGGATCCATTGTACTTTTATGTATTCAAACTTACGTTCTAGCCCAAACTAAGGTCCCATTGCATATATAACTTCAAATCTATAAAGTAGTAAAGTATATTCTCGGTACCCTTAATAAGCATAATAAGCACGGCTTGTTGATTGGTTATTGTGTCGTGAGCCCATAAGCTCCAAAATACTAGTTATTAAGATTAAGAATTAGCTAATAAGCTCCCGTATCCGCATTTGGTTATCACCTTCGCTATAAATATTCAAGTCACAAAAATCGATCATACTAAGGATAATAACCAAAAATACCCTTATTGTATTTCCTTTTGATGTCGTGTGCTATCTAAGCTTTAAAAATAAGCTATTCCGACATAACAATACGCCAAAATAAAGACTTTATACATTAATAAGCTACATAGCAAATATACATTTTTCAACCATCATGACCACAATATCAAAACTAACAAAACCACTTTTTCTTCCCTTTTATTTTCAAACCAAACGAACCTAACATCCTGTTTTTAAACTTTTCGCTTTTGATTTTTAACGATGGGCCGTACAACTAACATCTATGCATCACTAGCAACCCAAAATTACAAGTTAAAAATAAATTTGAAAGACTTACAAAAATAGTCTTCAAAATAAATTTCGACGTGAACCGTACAACCCAAACGTTGTTTTAACAATAACTCGAGCACTATAATCAACCCAATATATCACCAATCTTCATGTTTTTGATCAAAATTTAGAAAATTATGGTTTGTGTGTGTTGGCTTATTTCGGATGCACCAAGGGAGAGAAAGAAAGAGGTGCGTGAGTTTGTAAATGAAAATAAGTGTGAGTTAGGAGGCATCAATGCATATAAGCAAGGATGTACTAGTAAAAGATCAAGCCCCTAAAGAGAAGCCATTTTAGGCTTCCCAAGGGTCTTAGACCTCTATGGTCAAGAAATCCTAGGAGGGTTTGGGTCTTCTTTTCATGTCGGGATCACTTAAAAGCTAGTAAAACTCAACCGTAAATTACTCTCCAAAGTTACTTAGCATTTTTATTCACTTTAAAAATGTTTTTCCAATAACTTAGAGTATTTACTTGACAATATTTTCATTATTATACTCCCAAAAAACTCATTTTGGACATTATAGGGCGTATCAGGTACTCAGTTTTTTAGGCATTCTCGAATTTCCGGGCCAACCACCCATAACTCACATAAAATAATAGTAACCTCTAAGATTATTATTATACACCATAAACCATCAAATTCCTCATTTTTCAAAAAATCTCACGTCTACACGGTACAATATTCTAATTAACTGACAAACGTCAAATAGTTGAAGGACCAAATTAGAACATTCAAAATACAAAAAGGGGTGGGGTTACATTCCACCCCCCTTAAAAGAATTTCGCCCCCGAAATTCAACTACTATCAGCACTAAACAGATGCGGATACTTAAGCTTCATCTAATCTGTCACGTCCTAGTGAGTACTGGAACAGTTTCTGAATTTCTACCGAACACTTGACGTGGCAATTCATATCCAGCTTACACTCTTAAACTCTCTTTCAAAATTTTACAGGCTACTTCCCAACAAAGTTTAACTGGCATCTACTTGGATCTCATCCTAAGGCTTCTGGCAGTATGAATAGCCAAACACTTCTTAAGATTCGACACGTTGAACGTGTCATGAACACCATCTAACTCCTCAAGGAAATCTAACATGTAGGCTACGAGGCCTACTTTCTCAATGATCTCAAAAGGTCCAACGAACCTAGGTGCTAATTTCCCCTTCTTCCCAAAGCGTACCACACATTTTAATATAAGGCGAAACTTGAGCATCGACATTGTCACCTACAACTAATTTTAGAGGCTCTCCTCTCTAATCAGCATAATTTTCTGACGATCACATGACAGCCTTAAGTCTATACTTTAATTTGTGAGATCTCTCAGTGGTTTCTTTGCACTAACCCAGGTCTATTAAACTGAACACTTCCCCATCTCTTAGCACAAATAATTGGCGAACGACACTTTCAACTATACAATGCCTCAAACGGCAAAATATCTCCTTAGAAGATAACTATTGTTATACGATAAAACTAAACTAATGAAGGTGAACATTCTACTTCACACGAAAGTCTACGGAACGTCACTCTAAGCATGTCTTCCAAAGTCTGAATAGTACGCTCACTCTGACCATCAGTCTGAGGGTAGTAAGCCGTACTCATGTCTAAACGGGTTCCAAATGCCTCTTGCATTAACTACCAAAACCTCGACGTGAACCGACTATCACAATCAGATATGATCGAGATCGCAACACCATGCCTAGCAACAATCTCATTCAAGTATGGCCTAGCTAACCTCTCCATCTTATAATCCTCACGCATAGGTAGAAAATGAGCAGACTTAGTCAATCGGTTCACAATGACCCAGATTGTGTCGTGCTCACTACTAGTCCTAGGCAACTTAGTCACAAAATCCATAGCTATTCCTTCCCATTTCCATTCGGGAATCTCAAGTTGCTGTAGCAAGCCAGATTTCCTCTAATGCTCATCCTTAACCTCCAAACAAGTCAAACACTTACTCACATACACAGCTATGTCTTTCTTCATACTCGACCACCAATACCTATCTTTAAGGTCATAATACATCTTATCAGCTCTTGGGTGTAGAGAGTACTTTAATTTATGGGCTTCATCCATTATTAGGGTTCTCACATCACCCTTCAAAGGGACCTATATTCGATCCAGGTAATACAACGCTCCATCATTCCTAAGTTCAATCATCTCATCTAAACCATTCTGCAATCCTGCAGACTCATCAAATGCCTCCTTTTAAGCCGCTAGTATCCTATCCTTGATACTCGACTGAAGGGTCATCTTCATAGCTCTAACTCTATTAGGCTTTACTCTTTCCTTTTTACTTAGGGCATCAGCCACTACATTCGCCTTACTAGGGTGGTAACGATTTCACTGTCATAATAACTAAACTAAATCTATACAGCGACGCTATCGCATATTCAACTCTTTCGGCACTAAATGTTTTGTTGGAGACTCTTATGATCTCGTTTATTTGAACTCTCTTTATTCTCCATACAAAATATTGTCTATAAATCTTATGTGCAATCACAAACACTACCTTGCTCAAATTCCTAGGTATGTGTTAAATGCCGTCGTCATCAGGATGTTTCACAAGGCCTAGATGGTAAAGATATAGCCTTCCCCTTTCTTTGCATCAACACATAACCTAATCCTAGGCTAGACGCATTACAATACACCACAAAATCCTTTGGTCCATCGGGGAGAGTTAGAACAGGTGCATTACACAACTTATCCTTCAAAGTTTGAAATGCATTCTCCTGCTCCACACCCCAATCAAAGGTTTTACTTTTCTGAGTCAAGACAGTAAGTGGTATGTGCTTAATTACACATACCATTTTCTATTAAAACCAGCTTAAATGATCCAAAAGCGATACCAAAAAATACATTGTATTTGTATGTTTTTACTTATATTATGCAAGAAACGGATATCTGACAAAAAGACAAAAATCGAAGCCAAAAATGACAAAACCGAGCATGGAATGGAAAAAGCGTGAAGAAGACAAAGTCCAAAAAGTCAAAAACAAAGTCAACCCCAACAAAGTCAAAGGTACAATCGAAGCAATAAAATGAAGAACACTTAATGTGGCCATCCAAGTCCATCTAATGGGCCAGGTCAGCCCATTAGTGTATTATTGAAGACCATTACATATAACATGGCCCAATTCCTTTTATATACAGTCCGGTCTAAAACACATAAAAGGTCCAAGAAGCTTAACTGCTGTTATGTCCAAAACCCTTCACAACTTAACTATCGTTAGTCCTTTAAGGACTGTCCTTGTAATAAAACAATACAAAATCAAGGGCTGATTCTGCCAAGTCTTTAAACTTATTTCACCACTAAGGACCATGCATGCAAGACACTTATACATGTTGAGGGACCAAATATGCCAATTCCTCAAACCTTTAACCCCATCTAATTTTACCCGCCAAAAAATAGAACACGACACTGTTCACCATCACTTTCATCCCTCGACCTCTCCCCTGCTATTAGACAAACAAAGATCACACCCCCCCTTAACCCCACACCTCAATGAGCCAATTGCCACCTTGGCAATCCCCTAAAACACCATTGGACAAAAATTAATCAACGGTTGTGATGATAAAACTTGGGGACAAAGAAAGATTAATGGTGAGATTACTTTGGGACTTTACCTCCCATAAAGAAAACACACAAGCTGAACTCTCTCAGAAAACAAGCACACTTCAAGACTTGAATATATAGAGCTCTTAGTATAAATATAGGACTATTATAGCTATTAGTCTTGGCCGAATTTTGTTTAAGCTAGTCTTTTTAACAAATTTGTACCTCTTTTAATACTGTCATTTTAATTACTTGTCATTGAATTTTTTTGTCATTTAAATACTTGCATTGTATTTTTTAAAGATTAATGAAATTTTAAGCTTACCTTTAATTATTTTCATTTACCTTAAATTGTCTTTAAATACTGTTTATAAGCCTTTGTATAAGCTTTTGAGTCATTCAAAACTTATTTGAAGGCTTGTTTTAATTTTCTGTCTAAAAATCAAAAAAATCACAAAAGCAAAAATCTATCAAGCAATCAATGGAGCATGGTAAATCTTGGATGGCCATGGTTTAGAGCTTCATGGGAAGCACATAGGTTGGTTTGGACTGATTTGCGTCTTTGAATCATTGCCAAAAGCTTGGACCCTTGTGAGTTTTCAATTTTCTCATTTTTTGCATTTTACTGTTCAATTGCTTATTTACTGTCACTTTCAGCTTATTTGTGCTTATTTTAGTTGTCTTATGCTTATTTGACTTTGTGCATTGCTTATTTGTCATTTACTTAAGTTTTTATGTTAAATTGTCTTTAATTGCTTAATACTGCTTATTGCCTGTTTACTTATTTTAAGTGCTTATTTTTGTTTGGATCCTACTTATCTTGGCTTAACATTGTTTGCTTGCCATCTGTCTTCAAAACTTTTAGCTTAAATCAATGTAAATTAGCTTAAAATTTGATTTTAAACTCCTAAAGGGGTGTTTGAGACAGTAGGTTAAAGTGGGTCAAAAGAGGTTTAAAAACCATTGGGTCACTTGACCAACTTATACAAGCATTTTTAAGTTGTCTTCAATCTATTTTTCCAGGCTTTTAAGTTTAAAAGTTGTTTTTAAGTTTTTTTTTACTAAGTGGTTAAAATCTTTTGTGACACAGAACAGGTTAACAATGCTTATTCGATTAGGGAATTTCAAATCCACTCTTTTAAGATTTGCTTTTGAGTTGTTATTGATGTTAAAAATGCATTAGCTTTAGCGCCTTTTTTAGTTTACTTATGTTTTTGTCAAAAACTGTTAATTTAGTTAAGGTGTCTTTTCTTTAAAAAAACAGCTTTTTCAATGTGCTTTTTCATGCTTATTCTTGATTTCAAAATACATTTTGATTGTTGATACTTGTTCTTTGATGTTCAAAATTAATCTGTTTTAAGGTTTTAAGTCTATAAGGATCCACTAAGGGGCTTAAAATTAAGCCCTAAAGTGCCCCTTTGGCTGTTTAAGTTAACAGTTTTGAGCTAATAAGCTCATTTGCTTATTTGAGTGATTCAGCTGTTTGAATTGCTTAAATTGTGTTTAGTTTTTGCTTATTAAGATAAGTTAAAGGGTTTGGTAGCTTATTTCAGTCTAAGGTTTAGCTTATTAAAGTTTTTGACTTTAAACTGAAACTAGCAGTATTAACTTTGCAGTTAATACTGCCGATTTCAATTAGCTTTTTAGTTGCTTATTTGTTTTTCAAACCTTCTTTTCTATGCTGATTTAGGAAGCCCTTAGGATAAGCTTTAAGCTCATATAAGCCTTAAGCCCATAAGGTTCCATCTTAGGGATTAAAAATAAACCCGAAAGTGGTCCCTTAGGCTCTTTGCCTGCTATTTTTGTCCCTTTTGCTTATTTGCTGTTTTTTTGCTTTTCTATTTATTTCTCTTGCTTATTTGTGTTTAAACTTGCTTATTAAGTGTAGTTCTTATCTGTTTTAGCTTATCCCTCATTTTCATTTGCTTATTTGCCCTAGAATTTGCTTAACAGTTTAGCATTTTAGGACTTAGTGAAAAAAGTAGAAACTGTCAGCTTATTCACCATTTTTCTGTGCTTATTTTCCATTTTTGTAAAAAGTAGCTTTTTTAAAGTTGGTTATTTTTGTGTGTTTAATAAGTTTGCAAAAACAAAAAAAAAGTTTTACTATAAATGGAGGCCAGGGATTCGACCCCTAGACCTCCCTTATAGCACACACAAGTCTCACACTTAACGCACACTAACCATTGGTACCAGTAGGACCATCTGGTCATACTTGGTACCATTTTATTTTTATACACATTTTTCCTGTTTTGCTTATCAGCCTTTAAGGCGTATTCGTGGCCTATTTTTTAAGTTGTTTTCAAAACTTTTATTTTTCTGCATTTCTACATTGGCTTAAAACCTATTTTCCAGCATTTTCCAGATTTTTCCCATCTTAATATTAAGTTTTTTTTTTATCAATTTTTCTTTTTAAAACTGTTTTTAATTCATAAACAATTATTAAAAAGTCAAAAAAATATAATTCTTTTTTTCAAAATTTTCTTTTATCAATTAGGACCTAGGAAAATTAAATTTGCACTCGTAGGGTTAATTTTGTAGAATTTGTATTTTTAAAGAACAGGATTTGAGTCCCGTTCTCGTTTTTAGATTTTAATCATTTTTAGCTTTCGTTTTTAGGTTTTCTTTAATCGTTTTTGCATTTTAATTGTAGAATTAGTAATCCAATCCAAAAATCTTAATCCATTCAATTCACGCGATCACAAACGTTCTCGATTTTCAATTCACACCTCGTTGAGAAACGACCCGGGGGATTTTTGATTTTCCTTTGGTCAAAAGGAATTTCTTTGAGTCTTTCGGAATACGTATATTATAATTGAATTATAATTATTGATTATTATTATATATTTATATATTTATATTATATTTATATATAGTAAGAAGTCTTTGGTTATCAGTAAGCGGATTAGCTAACTTAGAAAAGTCCTCAATGAACCTACGGTAATATCTAGTCAATCCTAAGAACAAACAAACCTCAGATGGAGTTCTAGGGGCTTTCCAATTCTTAACAGCTTCAATCTTCTAGGGTCTACATGACAAATCCCATTGCCATTTATCAGATGCCCAAGAAATTGCACTTCTCTGAGCCAGAATTCACACTTAGAAAACTTAGCATACAGTTTCTCTTTCTTAAGCAATTCTAAGACTAGTCCTAAGTGCGCTTCATGCTCCTCCCAGGTCTTAGAGTAGATTAAGATATCGTCTATAAACACTATCATAAACTTATCGAGATAAGGCTACAAACTTTGTTCATTAAATCCATGAATACCGCTGGTGCGTTAGTCAGACCAAAGAGCATTACTGTGAACTCGAAATGTCTATAACGATTCCTAAACACGGTCTTTGGAATGTCATCCTCATGCACTCTTAGCTGATGGTATCCAGACCTAAGATCTATCTTTGACCCTTGCAGTTGGTCAAATAAGTCGTCTATCCTAGGGAGTGGATAACGATTCTTAATGGTCAACTTATTC
The DNA here is from genome assembly GCA_026074375.1 of Tanacetum coccineum. NCBI lineage: Eukaryota > Viridiplantae > Streptophyta > Magnoliopsida > Asterales > Asteraceae > Tanacetum > Tanacetum coccineum. Next base: position 56,458 of record BQNB010004261.1, read on the forward strand.
AACTATCTATGAATAAACTACACATCTAAGGATCCGTCCTTTTTTTAACAACAATACTGGGCTCCACAAGGCGAAGAGCTTGGTCGGGTTTTCACACACACACATATCCACCTTGTCTTGAAGTTCTTTGAGTTGTCCCGACAACTCCTCCAATTCAGAAGGTGCTAAACGATAAGGAGACTTTACAACCGGCGTTGCTCTAGGAATTAACTCAATTCGAAACTCGATTTCTCGAACAGGCGGCAATCCAGATAGGTCATCCATGAATACATCAAGAAAATCTTTCACTACTACTATCTCTTCTTGTTTCTTCTCATTAGCCTTAGCACTCATTAACTGCCTCATCTTTTCTTCTGGTTTCTTCTTGTTTTTCCTCATTAGCCTTAGAAAAAATTCTTTATAAAACTATCCTCTAGTAGTGGTATCCTACGACTTTCTCATGACATATTATCTCAAGCCTTTTATGGTCAGACAACTAATCATTCCTAATGATTACATCAAACTCCCGCTTCCAAAGGGTATCAAGTTAATGTCAAATATGTGACCTTCTATTTCTAGTTTGCACCCCCTAATGACTTTATCAATCTCTACTAGCTGCCCGCTAGCTATCTCAATCTCATAACTGAAGCCTAAATCACTGGGCTCTATGTCTAACAAAGGTTAAAGGTAGTGGAAACAAAGCTATAGTCGACACCAGAGTCAAATAAGGTAGTGGCATAATGATCGTTCAGAGTAAACGTACTCGTCATGATGTTCTAGTCTAGGCGAGCCTCCTTTGCTCCCAACAGGAATGCCCTACCTCTTGCCTGATTCCCTTGGTTCCCATGACCTTGTCCCCCATTATTAGTCATGACTTAGTTCTGATGGTTTCCCCCTAGCGTTTGAGCCTGATTCAATCTAGGACAAGCTGACTTGATATGATCGGTACTACCACACTCGAAACATGTTCTAGCAACTGGGTTTCTATCATTGACGGGGTTCACATTCCTAGATGCCACTCTACAATCCTTAGCAAAATGGCCTAGGTGGTTACAATTTAAACAAGAGCGGCAAGGTGTCTCAGGCGAATGGTGATAGCTACATGTGGTACACTTAAAAGCTGTACTCGTGTACCCTCCCCTAACAGGGTTTGCGATTGTAACAAAAGCATTCCCAGTCCTAATCTTTTTGTTATCTTCTCTCACATTCCTATCCTTTCTAGGTTCTCCCCCATCCCCTCTCTTTTCAGGGTTCTTTTTGATGGATCCATTCCTAAGGGCTTCATCAGTTAATGTGACAGCTATCTGTACAGCCTTTTGGATGGTCTTTGGCTCCGTTGTTGCCACCATTCCTTTAATTTATGCAGCAAGTCCATACACATACCTTTCAATCCGCTTACCTTCTAGGGTTACTAAGTGAGGCACTAACCTATCCAACTCATGAAACCTATCAGTATACGCAGCATGGCCAGCCCTGACCATGGCGTGATTCCACAACTCAGTTTCCAACTTTTGCATCTCATTACTAGGGCAAAATTCCTCTCTAGTCAAAATCTTAAAGTCTTCCCAAGACATATCTATAATGGCTTCTCGACCTCGTGTGTGGATTTGAGAGTCCCACCACATGAGAGCCTTACAAACAAATGAACCAGTAGTGTACTTCACCTTTTTATTATCCCTATACCCACTCATATCCTGAACTAACCTCATCTTCTCAATCCAACGAGTATACACTATAGCACTTCCCTTACCATCATACTCCTTAGAGTTACAAGCTAAGAACACCTTATAGGTACAACCCCTACTAACATCACCCCGGACGTTGTCATTGACGGCATCGTCATTCTGATTCCTACCATTTCCTTGACCTACTTAGGCTAAAATAGTGGGGAGTAAATTCTGCAACTTATGTGCAATGATGGTGGAGAAGTCGGGGACTCCGTTAACACCATCATTAACCTCACACTTCTCGGGACCACCCTACTTGGCCACCGTGGGACCATCAATCCTACCATACCCTAATCACCTGAAACGACCTCTAGTCCTACCATCACCACTACCAGCTCGTCCACCCGTTCCCCCTCCTAGTGATGCGGCAGCAGGCCGGCCATTACTTCTGGTCATCATCGTAGGCGGCATTATCTACATGAGGGCAAACATGGGCAACGTTAGATAGGTGGGACAGTCAATAAGCATAGGATGGCTTAATATAGTATACCACACATCATACGGTCCTAAGGTGTCAACACCGATTTTTATGGATGATAATATTAAATATGTGTGAGTTGTGATAAATTTATAATTACGTTGGCCACTGTATATATACCTGTATCCTTTCGTAGTTGTACTTAGTATTAGGCTCACACATTTCAATGAATAACTTAACAAATACAATATACCATATAACCACATAAGTACGTATAAGCGAAACACCGCGCACATAGGTCCTATGACGCAACTATATGCAGAAGATGTGTTGTTGTGTGGTGTAAATTTTATTGATTCAAGTTTTAAATTTATATTTTGCTGACTCAACCAAAAATAACACTTTAATAGGAAGTGTACCCGATCGATAGTAGTTTCGTGATAAGTAGGATGTCGATCACTGAGAGCGAGGTTAAATCTATCAATTTAATTAATATCTTGGTTATATAATCTATGTTAATTCTATTCTAATCTAAACCTATGTTAAACCTATGTCAGTCTAAATCCTAATTCTAATGGGAAAAGAGGGTTTTCAGCTTGAGAGACTGGCACAGTTTTGTTGGTGACTACAATCAATTCAAGACACTGTTACCCACGCAAGCTAATAGACAAAAGATAAAAGATCGATCGAACCTTATATAAGAAAACTGTATTAACCATTATTAATTGATTAGAACGTTGTTTGTTTATTTTAGTACATTGATTTCTTCTATATAGTAGGCATTTCATCTTTACGACTTGGGCGTTACATCATCCGAACAAAAGTCTACTAAAAACATTAATTATGTCACATTTCTAAAAGCATCCGCTAAAGCTTCCTTTATAAATACCCCTTCAAAGCAAGAACCACACACACAAAAATCACAAAAGAAAATAAAACTCTGCCTATTTTCTCTCAAAGCAAAATAAGTGTGTGTTCTTCATTTTCTGGTAAAAGGCTCTCATTTTCACAATATTTGTTCATTACAAACTAGTTTTCTCAAATCATTTGTTTGGTTAAGTGTGTTCAACACCAAAATATCCATCTTTGTATTGACTTTCTTGATAACATATCACACATTTCACGGCAACGATTAATGTTGAACTCAACTTGTGACCATCTGGTGTGTGATATTCTGCCATTAAAATCTTTTGTTTTTAAAAAAATATCTACAATGGCAGAAGAACAAGCAATTTGTATGCTCCTCAGTAGGGAAACATGAGTGTGGATAATGTGACCTTTCAAACAAACAATGTAATAGGAAACTTTAACTATCCAGCAAATGTCCCCGCTTACAACCCAATCATATTTTTTTTGATGAATTGTCATTTAAAACTTACCTTTACAAAAAGCCCCTCAGTACTATACCAAAACCTCCTAAGGGAGTTATGGAGTACTACAATAACCTATGAACCAAATCCACTTACTGATGACTTTGTGGCTCGCCCACTCAAGGAGTATTTGATCAAGTTTTTAGTGATGAACGAAAAGTCTTTCACCCTTGATTTTAATACATTTCGTTCATCCACTGGTCTTGATTATAATAAAGGTAAATATGTTTTTCACCCATCTCCTAAGGCTGTTAAAAATGAACTTGGAAAGATTGCCACCAATGCTAGTTATCTAGACAAAAACCATGTCCTGAAGAACTCTTTCCCTCTAGCTTGGAGAATCCTATTCACTTTTGTGATTTAGGTTCTCGACGGGAATTAATCACCTACTGAACAAATCAACTCTATTCAGCAGATGATCACCTATTGTCTCATTACTGGGACTGAGGTTGACATAGGAGAGATCATTTACAGTGATCTCGTAACCAAGCTATTAAGTAAATCTTAGCTGAAATATGTTTCTTACCTTAGGTTTATTTCATGTGCTTTAGAAGTGTTACTGGGTTCTGCTTACACTCAGGATCAAAAATTTGGGAACCTTCCTAACATCTTGAGTAACTCTAATTTTTCAAAGGACCCATCCTAAGTCACTGAAATCAAATTGACGGCCCATATGATTGATGTAAACAATCAGAAGGATTCAGTGTCTCTACTTCCTCTTTCTGGAAAGAAAAAGAAAAGGATGTCTCAGACTGTGACTTCAACCTTTCCCCAGTCACAGGGCCCTAAGGCTTCAGGGACACTACCTCAAAAGAGGAAAAAGCCCAAGTCCAAGAAGCCACCCACTAAGACTAATGTAACATCACCAAGCCAACGGATGATTATGAGCAATCCCACTCACTCTCCTCGGGCACCGTACCTGATCCCCAAGATCCAGAGAGAAACATACAACTGGCTGGTATGAGATTGCCTTTCATACTCGATGAGGGCACTCGTAAATCACAACCTTTGCTTGAGGGTACAACTACTGATCCTAAAGACTCAGTGGGAAACAAACAACCCATTAATACGGGACTGCCTTCCACAGTTTCTGATGAAGGTATGGCTAAAACCACACCGTTATCTAAAGGGCCACTTAGGGACAAAGACTCAGAGGGAAACAAATAACCCGTTGATATGGAACCAATCAACCCCACTATTGCTCATCTTTCACGGACTGGTGCTAAGTACTAGGTGGATGAAACCTAGTCCACTAGATTGAGGAACCAGACCCTTGCCAAAAACAAAGGCAAGACTTATTCTAAAGTAGAGCCGGATCTTGAAACCTTACCACTCACCACCCTTGCAGATATTCAAGCATATTTACTCTCTGAGAATGAACTAGCTCAAGAGAGTGATGAAGAGGAAGTGTTTGCTGCTGGAGATGACATGGATGAAGACACTCAGGCTAATGAAGAATAACATAAATCTCCACCAAACACAAACAAGCCTGAACCATCTCCTTAAGAAACTCAATAATCAGACTCTGACTCTTCCAGTCCTGAACTCAAGAAATATAACAACATCTTGCCACTCACTGAAAGGCAGCTGGTCAAGTATCTCAGGAAGGTTTATAGAGTTCTCTTTAACAAAATTACTAAAGAACAGTGGGTACATCATAAAGAAGCTGTTGTCTCGTATGCTGACCTTAGGGCCTCCATTTAAGGATATTATGAAGAAAATGTTGATCATAGGGAGCAAACTGACAAAGTTATTGATGCAGCTATGAACTCCCTCGACAAAACTAGCATTACAAGGGGTGATCTTATCAATGCTTTAAATCGGGTCACTGAAACACTCAAGGCTATTTAGGATGCTGTTAAGGAGGACCATATACTTAACAAGAAAGTGATTGAGGCTACTGAGGCATACATAAAGAATTCCACTCATCTCACTAAACTGCTCACACTCATCAAGAACTTTGATTTCTTGGGATTAAAGTCTTCAACGGAATCTCTTCAGGCTACTGCTCTTAGCCAAGATAAACATCTAGCTGATTGGGCCAAGTCATCAACTTCCCTAGCTTGGAATCTTGGTCCAAGAATGACAGCTATTGACAACTCTCAGGCTGCAATCAGAACTGAAGTTTCTTCTCTCAGGAAAGACACTTCAAATATCAAATCTATGATGACAGAGATCTATCAGGCTTTCAAAAGTCAGTCTTCCACCCCTCAAGCAGTGTGCCGCAAACAACACTTGCTATCATTGGAGGGCCAACAAATGTTAGGGGGAGGGGGAGAATGTCGCACCAACAGTCACTAAAGAACCTCCTTCTCATACTGAGGGGGAGATTGAAGACACTAAGAAAGAATAAGTGTTTGAAGAGCCAAAACATGAAGTTATAATATCAATTGTCAAGCCCACTAAAACACAACCAATCACTACAATCATTACATCCCATCCTAAAACCTCTCAAGCACCCAAGAGGATCGATAAAGGAAAGAAGATTGCAAGTGATGATGTTGAATCTCAAGTGAAGCTAGTGCCTGCATCAAGAGTGGTTCAAGAGGACCCTAATGAACCAGTCAGGGTTCCTTATATGATAAATGGAAAAATGCACTATCTCACAAATGATAAAATCACTGCACACTTGGAAAAAGAGGAGCTGATCAAGAAAGATGCTGAGCAAGCAAGACTTCTTGCAATAACCAAGCCTGAAGTGGTCAAAGTGGTTCGTGAAGAGGCTGAAAAGATTAGAATTGGTCCTGAAAGAATTACCAGTGCAAAGGAAGGTGAGAAGTTCAAGAAAGCTCAGGATGTTGAACTAAAGGTCCTCAACAAAGAAAGAAATGAAAAGCTCAGAAAATCACTTAAACTCAGGAAGCACAAGTATGAAAACTACATGTGGACCATTGGCAACAAACTAAAACCTGAGAAAATCACTGATGTCAAGATTCACCCACACATTAAGCCTATTGTAGTAAAGGTGTATAAAAGCACTAACAGAAGAACCTTTGAGGTCCATACCCCCCTTTTCTTTTGGTGCTTTTGGTAGAACTAAATTGGATGAACTGTGGGAGATCATTCCAAAAAATAAAAATGTAGTTATGAAAGACTTGATAAACTTTCTAAACAGAAGGTATGAAAGGATAAGAAAATCCCTAAGGAGCTTAGAATTCAATTAGCTCTTCCTGCCCTATCCTGGAACAAGCTTCATCCAAATCCTTAGGAAGAAAGAGGAAACACATGGAATTGGAGCCTGAAATCAAAGTGCCTGGGTTGGATTGGGATAGGAGCCTCCCTGAAGGTATTCCTTTTATGAACAATATGGTCATTAAAGAACCTGAGTATGGGATCTTCTTTACTGATGTGTTTGGTGGTCAAGCCTTCTAAAGATGGAATGATATTCACAAGGTTGGAGTGGATTCTCTGGTATCATACCTAGTAATAGCATTAATGATCAAGACCCTAGAGAATGTTAGGTTCTGCCTGAAGCTAAAGAAGTTGATTGCTGAACACCCTGACCAAGAAAAGTTAAAATCAAAGAGGGTGAAGCTAGAAGCATTGGGATACAAGTTAGACTAAGTACTCTTGTAATTTTATTATCTTTTGTAATAGATGATAGGTCCTTGTAACATTTAATAAAGAAGTATTGTTTAGTGAATTCCGAGTAATCCCGTATAAGACTTTCTAAACTCAGTGTGAGAAAAGTTGTATTTACGCACAAACATACACTGAAAAACCTACTTTAGGCACTATATTATATCCAAATACACGGAGATTGTTTGGGCCTAATTTAGTGCCCAATGGATTTTCCACTTAGGAATTTAAAAACAAAATATCCTAAGGTTTAATAAACCATTTAACATTTTAACAGGTCACCGAGTAAATAGTCCACTCAATGAGTTATACCTTCAGGATGCTCAGCCTGAGTCTATAAGAAAGACTATAGCATTTAGTAAGGCGGTACTTAGTGAATGAATCCTTAGCCAAAGAAGAAGGTGATGGGTTCAGTGAGTTGTGGCATTAGACTCATTGAACCTCATACGATCTCCAACTAGAAGACCCTGAAGACAAGAGACTGAAGAATAGGCGGGATAGTTTGAAACAGATAAGTCCAAGCTCTTATCTGTCTAAAATTCCACTATCCTAAATAGGGTATGAAGACAAGGTTCAGTGTCAGTACTGACCATTAGAAAGTGTTGTTGTCCCACTACTTAGAATAGAAATGTAATAGAGAACAAAGTTGTGTACGTTTTTGTAACTAGCCTAGCAACCATAGGACAACACACTTATCATCATGTGTGTATGGGACCTTATAAGTAGTAATATATAAACTCTGTAAAAGGAGAGCTGTAAGTTTATCATTAAAGTCGTAACGCTTCACAAACACCTATCTCCTCTCTAAATCTAGCTAAACCAATTCCCATGGGTGAGCTCATTGGTTAGCATAGTACGTTTAACTTTGCATAACACTTAGGTTTATGAAAAGTTATTAGGTGGAGATAACACACACACACACTCTCACATTGTCCATTCAATCTCCCACTGTAGTTTTCTCGATACAAAGAAGTATAATTTCTTAATAAAAAGAGTTAAAACGTAGAAAAAGTTATTTTTATGTCTCTTTTACTTCTGTTTATCTTTACCTACACAAAACCTTTTCAAAGAACAAATACTTTACTTTACTTACAAGCCATGAGTTAGTTAATGATAACTTTGTAGTTATTGTTCACTAACTAAGAGGGAACAACAAGTTTCTATATACTTAGAATAGAAATGTAATAGAGACAAAGTTGTACGTTTTGTACTAGCCTATCAACATTAGGACACACACTTATCATCCATGTGTGTATGACCTTATAAGTAGTATATATAGAACTCTTGTAAAGGAGAAGCTGTAAGTTTATGCATTAAAAGTCGTAACTTTCACAAACACCTACTCCTCTAAATCTACCAAGTCCTTGGGTGAGCTCAGTTGGTTAGCATAGTAGTTAACTTTGCATAACACTTTAGGTTTATGAAAAGTTATTAGGAGGAGATAACACACACACACACACACATTGTCATTCAATCTCCACTGTAGTTTCGCATACAAAGAAGTATAATTCTTAATAAAAAGAGTTAAACGTTGAAAAGTTATTTTTATGTCTTTTACTTACTGTTTATCTTTACCTACACAAAACCTTTTCAAAGAACAAATACTTTACTTTACTTACAAGCCATGAGTTAGTTAATGATAACTTTGTAGTTATTGTTCACTAACTAAGAGGGAACAACAAGTTTCTAAGGCTTATTTCCCCCTACACTTGTTTTGAACATTGTCTCTAATGTTCTTAAAAGTACCCGTAAAACGAATAAAGGGAAAAGAAAAAAGTAAAAGAAACTAGTACTCCCCTGGTTTTGCTCAATAATGGAGAAGAAACAAATGATAAGCTGGCTAAATCATCATCCAAGAATCGTTCACAAGAAACTCCTAAGAACTCCCGGGCTTCTCCTCATCGAATGTAACCTGCAAATCAAAGACAAGAAACAATACACCTAGCATAAAATTGACGGGATAATAATATACAATGATATGATTTGGGTTTTGGCACTGATATACTTTAATAGCCTATATATATATATATATATATATATATATATATAACTAAAATCTCGAATATCAAATAATAGTAAGAGTAAGTATTCCGTAAGGTTTTTAAGAAAATTAATTTTAACCAAAGTAAAGTTCAAAACCTCCCGGGTCGTAGTCCCAATGAAGCATGAAGAAGAATCATGGTTAAGTTCGTGATCACGTGTTTGAATGATAAAAGATTTGATTTTGATTCAATTTCTACTAAAGTAAAAGAAACTAGTACTCCCCTGGTTTTGCTCAATAATGGAGAAGAAACAAATGATAAGATGGCTAAATACTCATCCAAGGATCGTTCACATGGAAAATCCTAAGAACTCCCGGGCTTCTCCTCATCGAATGTAACCTGCAAATCAAAGACAAGAAACAATACACCTAGCATAAAATCGACGGGATAATAATATACAATGATATGATTTGGGTTTTGGCACTGATATACTTTAATAGCCTTTTTTAAAATATATGTTATACTACTTTTTTTATATATTTATAATATTATATATATATATATATATATATTTAATATATATATTTATATTATTATATTTATATATATATATATATGATATTTATGTATATATATATATATATATAACTAAAATCTCGAAATATCAAATAATAGTTAAGAGTAAAGTTTAATTCGTAAGGTTTTTAAGATAAGTAAATTAATTTTAACCAAGTAAAGTTCAATACTCACCGGGTCGTACTATAGTTCCAACGAAGCAGAAGGAAGGAATCATGGTTTTAAGTTCGGATCACGTGTTTGAATGATAAAAGATTTGGTTTTTATTCTATTTCTACTAAAGTAAAAGAAACTAGTACTCCCCTGGTTTTGCTCAATAATGGAGAAGAAACAAATGATAAGCTGGCTAAATCATCATCCAAGAATCATTCACATGAAACTCCTAAGAACTCCTGGGCTTCTCCTCATCGAATGTAACCTGCAAATCAAAGACAAGAAACAATACACCTAGCATAAAATCGACGGGATAATAATATACAATGATATGATTTGGGTTTTGGGCTCTGATAACTTAATGCTTATATATTTATATATATATGTATATTTATATATATATGTATATTTATATATATATATATTTATATTATATGTATATGTACTATATATATGTATTTATGTATATGTATTATATATGAGAAGAAACAAATTATAAGCTGGGCTAAATCATCATCCATAGAATCATTACATGAAACTCTAAGAACTCTGGGCTTCTACATCACTCAGACTGTAACCAGAAATAAAGACAAGAAACAATACACCTAGCATAAAATCGGCGGGATAATAATATACAATGATATGATTTGGGTTTTGGCACTGATATACTTTAATAGCCTATATAATATATATATATATATATATATATATATATATATATATATATATATATTATATGTGTGTATATATATATATATATATATTAACTAAAATCTGATTATCAACTAATACGTAAGAGTAAGGTACTTCCGTATAAGGTTTTTACGAAGAATGAAAATTAATTTTAACAAAAGTAAAGTTTACAAACAAACTTCCAGGGTCGTAGGGTCCCTTACGAAGCTGAAGAAGAATCCGTGGTTAAGTTCGTGATCAGTGTATGGAATGATAAAAGATTTAATTTTGGTTTTGATTCTATTTCTACTAACAAAATGCAAAAAACAAATAAAGGCAAGCAACAATTAAATGCAATTAAAGATTTAAATTAAAAACGTTAACGGGAATCTAAAAACGCGTCTTAAACATCTAATTTATCAAATTTTAGTCCTAAAAATGCAAATTTAATTACTAACAGTCCTAAATGATAAAAAATAATTTAAAAAAAAAGAATTATATTTTTTTAACTTTTATTTAATTTTTTATGAATTAATAACAGATTTAATCTAAAAATATTATATAAATTAAACTAATTTATAAAAATTTGAAAAAATTAAGGAAAGTACTTTGAACAAATCTAATCCTAGAAAAAATAAAATGGGTCCAACAGGTTATTGGAATAAGGTGTAAATAATTTAAAAAGGGCTGTTAGGCTTAAACTTGAAAAAGGGTTTAAAAAAAGTGGGGTGAAGGTATAACGAAAAAGACCCAAGGGCGCAGATGGTAGAAGGTGTGTGTGTTAAAGTGTTGGTGATGTTAAGGGGGAGGTCACAGGTTCGAAACTTGTGACTTACTTTTTGATAAAAAACATTTTTTTTATTTCTTTTTGAAAACAGTTAAAGATAAGAACAAAATAAGCAACTTTAAAAAAAGAACTTTTTCTAAAAAACACTAATAAGCCAGAAATAAGCCACTCAAAATGACAGATTTGATTTTTAAGCTAAATGACTCTCAAAATGACAGATTTGATTTTTAAGCTAAATGACTATTTGCTAAAACTGTTTGGCTTTTTAAGTCACAATAAGCACATATGAAACAAATAAGCTTAAAACAAACTACGCTTGACCTAATAAGCTCAAATAACTTAAAAATAAGCAAATCTAAACAACTGAAATCAATCAAAAAGCATTTTGACAGTAGACTTTAAAAACATATTTTAAAACTAAAACCACTACTTTTAAGCTAAGATTAAGAACAAATAAGCACAGGAAATAAGCTGAAAAGTGAAAACAGATTGAGTTTAAGACTCAATAAGCACTTAGGACAAAGAAATATGCAAATAAGATTAAAGAATAAGCTAGAAAAAGCAAAAAGAAAAAGCCGCTTTTAACTAAGTGTTTGG
>BQNB010004261.1:75263-108922 GCA_026074375.1 Tanacetum coccineum
GCAAGAAATGGAAGAAACTTATCATGTCACATTTAATGAAGCTAATGATGTAGTCACTAAAATCAACATACTAGGTGATGAAATCAACTTCAAGTAATCTATATTTTCCTATACAAGGCTTGGAAATAAATAATGACCATCACTTTACTAAAAACGAGGCTAACAATCTCCCCCTAAGGGGTGGTCATTGCTCTTAAGGCTTCACTTCTTGTGACGTCTTGGATCTTGGAGCCTTGTATTCTTGGGAATTCTTTTGAAGTTCCTTTTGCATGCTTGTGATCTTGGATCTTGATCTTTATCTTGATATCTTGTGACTTTAACTTGATATCTTGGTCTTTTAGCCTTGAGATAAACTTGGATACTTCTTGACTGGAACACTTCTTAACCAACATACTCATCCTTTGATATCACTTGAAAGTTGGCAATCTTCCTCAACATAGACCTTGTGACTTGATTTATTTGAAATCATATACTTGACGTTCTTTGAGGAAGTTCTTATTTATCAGAGCTTGCGAAAGTGTATCTTTTTAGAATTCAGAACTGTCTTTAAGTTTTGTTTAATGCCGTTGAATGTATCCTTGAACTTTGAGAATGAGTATGTGGCCTTGACTGCGAATCAGCTGGAGTATGGTGGAAACGTCGTCGACTTGTCCAGTTAAAGATAAACAATAGATATGGATGAATATGTCTTTGTCATTTCGTCGAATATGGTTGCAATAACCACAGTTCCCCGTTAATCAGTATAAATAATGCCTGTGATCAGGTAGAATTCAAAAGAATCTCCTTGACAGGGTTTCCCAGCTGCACTAGCTGTTCTCGTTACTGGAGCATCTCAAAGCTAACAACACGGTAAGAGTGAATCTGTGAGTTACTATCTCACTGATTAAGTCGTCAATACGTGTTGAGTCTTCCTATGCCGAGATGCCCTTTTGAGACTGCCACAATAGACCTGAGATCGAAAAACTAGTTTTAAAATCAGCCGACATGTTAATGAATAAAGATTTTTTAAACATATCGAAAGTTTTATGTTTTCAAAAAGCATCCGTCAATTCTCATTAATACACACAGATTATATTTGCGTATGTGTTGGACTCTTATACAACTTGTGATCTTAATGATGAACAACAAGTGTATATGTAATTGTGTCCTAATGAGATTTGATTGATCTCTTTGGCTCTAGACTCTATAAGTGCACTTTTGTTATTTGGTGATCCGAGGATGGAGCGGACTACCACCTTTTCAATATCTATAATCTTAGAGTGAGAAAGTCAATAGAAGCGTGTTGTTCTTCGTGAGAAATGAAATAAACTTCTTTTGAGAGAAGCCCGAGTAGCTGGGATGGGTTGTGTATTGCATAACTGGGTCTATGGTGATTTGTCTTCAATACTAGAATCATCTTTATGATTACTGATAGATTATGCATTGACCCGGTTTTTGCCTAAGGTTTTATGAAGGGCTTCTTTCTTTACACCTTTTATCCTTACATTTCTTTTTAATTCTTCAACCCTTTAATGTTATTCCAACGCGTCCTCATTATCACCATATTGGGTTTGTTCCGGTGATAACTCATGCCTTGGATAAAATTCTTCCCAATCTCACTTTACTCCTTTTTTCAATCATACCTAAGGACTTCTACTCTATCTAATGGAGTGTGCCTGGGTAGATCCCTTCGGTTCTAGCTAGATCATGGAACAAAATACCTATTCTTAACCGCCTTATAACACTGTAAGAAACAACACTTGGTCGGTCTTTGGTATTTCCATAGTAGCCATAAAACCATTGAAAAAGCAATCAACGTGTTTGATAAATTATTTATTACACATTGAGAGTTTTCTATATCACCAAAAGGCTCCCCCTACACATATGTATCATATTATGAAAGAGTTTTGCACATGCGAGGTTGAGAACGTACTTATAATTAAGCGATCTTATCCATATTAAGCAATATTGATCACAATTTAATCACTATTCTCCCCCTCAAAAATTGCATACATGGTGACAATTTTTGATTTAACAAGTGAATTAAAATACAAGTTAATGTACGTTGATCTATTTTTAAACTAAGCAAAATAATGGGAGGACATGAACGCATGCCGAATGAACTAGTATCAAGTGTTTCATTTATTAGAAATTATACCCCCCCCTCAATAATATATTAGAGTGAAAACTTAGAGTTGGAGTTTGTTAAGCATACAATTTTGAAAGATTGTGAACATTTCTTTATGATGAAAATTGTAACAACCCGAGTTCCACGACCCGTACGACGATCGTGAGTTCGACGTCATAATTATTATTTTATAAGTTCGTGTGAACGAACGTCGACATTTAAATTTTTAATTGTGGTAAATAATTATTTTCGTATTTTATTACGAGCGGAATTTAAATATTTTTATTTCTAACGTTTAGCGAGTCAACGTTTGACCGCGCGTTCGTTAATTGTTTTGATCATCGTAAAAATATATGAAGCGTCTCGTTATTATTTTGAGATCGTAAATTTATTATTTTTACGAATGTCATCCTTGTTCCTCGACTTTGGCCAAAGCTTGCGTTTAAGGCTCGCGTTTTATTTAAAAGAGTACAAGTTACATTTAATTTAAATGTTACATAAGGTTTTACTAGTAATAAAAAGAAAAAAAATAACTTTTGCATGCTCTAGCCAACCTAGCCGACGCCTAGACAACCCACATACACTATCCATTTTCACTTTCAAGAAAAACATGATTACTTGTGCTCCCAAGAAGTTATAAGTTACTTGCACACACAAGTTACACATAGTAGGAGTTCAAAAATCATCTTCTCATCTCTTTTGCTCTCTCTCGTCCGAATAACACACAAACACAAATCAAAAATCAACTTTGAGCTTGGAATACCCATTAAACACTACACAAGAAATGATTTAAGGGTATTAGGATTTGATAAAAAGTCATTGGTTTGCCTTCTCCTCCCTTTTTGGGTTCGAACGACACAACAACCCCAACACCTTTGGTGTTTGGATTTTATAGCTACTAGTGAGTGTCAACAAGATGATTTTAATATCATCTATGAAGAAAATATAAACATGCATCAACTTTGTGCATGATTTGGAAATCTTGTGAAGTAAAGAGGGTTTTAGTTAATAAAATAGTTTGTAAGCTAGTGGGTATTGGTTTTTGGAAAATTGGATTGTGATTGGTTTCGATTTTGGGTTTTGCTCTCGGTTTGGAGTTCGAACCAAGCAAGAGACATAATCACAAGGTTTATTGATCTATTCATTTGGGTCTAATAGAGGTTGGTTAAATCCTAGTTAAGTTAGCTTAGTATTTTTATATGGGTTTTGCTTGAATTGGTTTGGGTCTTGGTTAAGCCGCGGGTACCACAACAAAAAGGAACAAGGGAACAAGTCGAGTCTGATCTATTTTCCATTAGCTCATTTGAGCCTTTGTAAGTATTCTTTCGTAATTGTTTCGATTGCTTTACGATACGAATTTATTTCGATGCGTGCATGTGATGAAATGGGGAAAAACTTGCGTGGTTAGGTTAGATCGTATTGTGAATCGATTACGCTATTTGTGTGATGTTTATATGTCATTATAGACATGTTCTAGTTGGATTAAAAGCTTAAAAATGATTTTTAAAGTGTTTTATAAAATATAAATGTAAGCAGAAAGTTTGGCATGGAAAACGAGGATCGATATTTCATAAAATCTGATTTTGGACTTTAAATATGATAAAAGCTTACTTAGACGATCGTTTTGATATAAGATAGAGCTTCTAACTCCAAATAATGAAAAAGTTACAGCGAAAACGAGATGTATATTTTCTTTGTAAAAACTCAGCACTTGTATAAAATAATGGTTGCTGTCAGGAAATTAGAAGCTCGTTTTGAGCATTTTCGAGTCCGTTTCGGCCTTCCGGCGAAACACGAAAGTTGCTCAGAATGATGTTTTACTTTTCCGCGAGGCTCGCTGATCTTAAAATCGAGTAATAACATGTCAAAACCCATGGTGATAGTCTGTGTTTTTACTAAAAATGTCAAAGTTCCCGCAGAAACTTGCAGAGGCATTTTGGTCATTTTTTGTCGAGTTTCGGGTCTCTGCTAAAACTAAAAAGTTGTCCGGAATGTCGTTTTACATAAAATCTCTTCTTTGTCCGAGTCTAGAAAATGTGATATGACGGGTCGTTTGGAGCGGGTCAGATTTGATAACATATATGTGTAAAAAGTGTATGAAAAGTCAAAGTCAAACAAAGTCTAGCGTTGACTTTTGAAAGTCAACGGGTTAATACTAAACATGTCAGGTATAATAAAAGTAAGTAAACGCTATTATTACCAAGCGTAAGACATTTTAAACTTAACGATAGATACGAACGAGGTAGATTCTAAAAATAAAAACTTTTTGTAATACTCGGAAAATAATATCGATATGAGTAATTGATAACCACGTTGAAGGTCGAGGGTTCGATGAGATAAATTAATACTATTATAAATATAATTGGATAACAGGACTTACTAAATATGGTAACTTTCCGAGAATAGTAACTTTCCGAAAATAGAATGTTTCCTAAAGTAGAAAGTTTTCGATTAAGCTATGTAAAATATAAATAAAGGGATGATCGTAACCTAATATTGTGGGGTTTTAGGATCTAAGGCGCAAGTTGATTTCTCATCACATGTACGAATATATATATATATATATATATATATATATATATATATATATATTCTATTATATAATAAATACAACATATAAATATTTGTTGATACTATGTACGCCTCGTTGATTATAAACTTTTCAGTATTGTTTAAATCAATCGACATAAATTATGTCGTGATCGCGTTGTGGATTTTTCGTACAGCTTCATTGTTTGGTCATCGGCTTTTTATCAAGGTGAGTTCATAGCCTCGCTTTTAAGTGTTTTAAATGTTTTTAAACCCGCGAGGGGGATATTTGCTGTTTTGTGAAAATAAGAACACAATATGTTTGATTTTAAATATAATTCCATTTACTATTAAGTATATGCCTTTTACTATGTGACCGTTTGTTGCTTTGTTGATGGTGAACACTAATGCATTAAATAGATCTATTGGGGTTGACAACCCTGTCCGGGGTCTGAATTAGTTGTGACCACCCTGTCAAACGGACATTTTGTAGTTAGTATTAGGAGAAGTGGCATACTTCTCGGACATAAATTCGTCCTACAGGATGAATGTGTTAAGTTTCGGTACATGGGCTCATTTATTTGGAAATCATTATTTTTATAACTTGTCTTACGAGCAATGTTATATGTTTTGATGAACCAAATATGCGTTCTAATTGTTATTTGTAAACTCTATGAATTCACTCAACGTTTAGTTGACGTTTTTAAGCATGTATCTTAGGTTAGGTATTGTTGATGGCTTGGATGGGACGGAACACGGATATCAAGGACGGTATCTCGGTGAAGTAGTGTCATAAACTAAACAAGCGTTTTAGAAATCAAGTCGTGTTGTGACTTTTAGAAATAAAATCTATAATGGTATGGGGACCTATGTAACTCTGATCTTTCTAATAAATGAAATTGTATTTTATAAACGTATATTTGAACGTTTACTAGGACTCGTGTGCATAAATTATGAAGTATTCCGTTGCGTATTGTATTTTGGGGATGTTACAGAGTGGTATCAGAGCACGAGTTGTAGTGAACTAAGTCGTTTTACAAAACTTGGACTACAACTGTTTTTGAAAATTTTTCACGAGTCTTTCACTGTTGTCTAATATCCGCGCGCGCATTGTTCCCGATCCTTAGAAGCCTTATGTGGTATAATTGATTGCATATTATGTGTATGACAAGTGGGATACACTTGATATAAGTAATGATTATATAAGTATATATATACGGCATCCGTTCTATGATGTATGGTTATATATACGTAACTTGGTATTCGCATCTCGCGAAAAACTTTAAAAAAAATTATGCATTTAATGCAATGTAATAAAACCATCCTGATACGTGATGAGTATAGTTCTTACACATGATTAAAAATATGTATGATGGTTACTAATATAAGTATTCCTTTTCTTTTGTAGTATCATGGGAGAACCTTTGTCGCCGGATCGCGTATTCGACTTCCCCGTAGACAAGCCGGAGCCGCACCCAGCCTATGATTTCTTTGCACCCGCACCGTTACCAGGGTATGCTGGTAACCCGAACAACAACAGCGGGTGGCTTGAGGCGGATGATTACTTACTGGGAGAGCTTAAAGCTATGGTGGACGAGCAGATGGTCGTACCTGCTATTGACGAGGTTGCTAAGCCAGTAGCTGAGATAGAGGAGGAGCAGGTGACCGCTCCCGTAGTTGGTATGGAGGAGGAGCAGATGGATGCTCCAGTGATAGATATGGAAGAGGACTTGGCTGCGCTATTTGGTGATGATGACTTTGAGGATGATGTCTCCGACGGGTTTGATATGGAGGAGGTTTGGGAGGTGAACGAGGAGTGGCTGATGGCTCCTGTCACACCACCTCCTATGCTAGTGGTGCCCCCACCGAGTGTTTATAAGGTTGGAGATCCATCCACTGCTGCTGCTGAGGGACCTTCTTTTCCCCTCCCAACACCTGGACTTCCCATACCTTCGGCTGTGATTGAAGATTTGAGCACCCGTCGGGGTAACCTAGAGTACGAGCATGGATAGCTAGTGCAGAGGGTTAACTAGGTGAGTGATGCAGAGGTAGCAGCTGGTGTTACCATTGGGGAGTTAGGCCCGAGGGTCTATGCGATTGAGGGACAGGTACAGGTGATAGTGTCCCAGATGGCCCATGCTGTAGACAGATGGGAGCAGGTTGGTGCTCAGGTTGAGCATGGTCAGCAGACTGCGATCCAGAGAGATGAGATGATTTCCGAGTTAACTCAGCAGGTGCAGGCCTTGCAGACAGATGTGCAGCAGAGAGACACGCAGATCCAGCAGCTGCTGACTACAGTTACTGAGATGGGCAGCAGGGAGAGCTCACTAATGAAGTGTATCTTGGGATTGGATAGATGACTTGCAGCATTGGAGAAAAGACCACCAGGACCTTAGTAGTCCTATAGTTGTTTTGTGAATCATTCAATATATTGTGAGTTGAGAGAAAGTTCTTGTGCTATTGTTACATTGTTTTATTGTTCTTCTAGTATATAAAGATTAGATTCCGCATAATCTTTATATATTCTATAAGGTTTCTATCATAGTTGTTTTAGATTTATCTAAGATAACTAAAGCTTTAACAAGCTAATCTAAGATATGTTCAAAAGGGATCAACAAAAAATTAAGATTCAAACAATTAAAACGACAAACAATTAAAATGACCGGGTTGTCTCCCGGGAAGCACTTTTGTTTCATCTGGTCTTTAAGTTCGACCTTTTTCTTTTTCTTTTACTTCATTTAAGCAAATGGTTTCAGGATTTCAAACCTGTAATCAATCAAGAGTCGTGTCGCTGAACTTACTACCAGTCTTGATTCTATCACACACAAGTAAACCAATCATTATATAATATACATCAAAAAGAAATCGATAATCAGAGTGTTAAGAGTGTAATATACAGTACAGATCAACAAAAGCTAATAACATAGAGAGATCAGGGGTCGGGCTACGCATCGGTATGAGGGGCTGCGGAGGTGCTAGCATCGCCCGTCCTGGTCCTGACGCGCCTCTAGAAGGACAATCCTGAGCTACCTACAAGGGTGTTGTCAAATGGCTGATAAGTTTGGCCACTGGCGTCCATGAGATGTGTCATGTAGGAGATCAACCAAGTGGAGACTCTAGACTGCTCGGTGGTAAAGCTCGCGACATCTCCTCGCAGGCCCACAACATCACATCGTAAGTCGTACACCTCCTCCTCAAGCTTCTAAATCCTCTGTGACATAGTACATGGCTATGGGGCGGGTGAAGGTGGTGGAGGTGCCTGTGCTGGTGCTGGTGCTAGAATCTCCGGAGCAACCTCTTTAGCTGCCTGACCTGCCTCATCAGCCTCATCGGCACCAGCCGCAGCAGCCTGCTGCCTCTCTGGTCTATGGGCTACCCAAGTCCATGTCTCACCGTACCTCGTGCAGATGTGGAGCCTCCCAAGCTTATGTAAATCAATCAACGGGAGCTCTCGGGTGACTACCTGCAACCCTCTCAATCCATCGTCACTGACCAACCCAAAATGCATAGCCAGACGCCCAATAAAGTGCCCTCCTGACAGCCGGGCCCCGTTCTTCCTCCCCTCCGTATGTCTAAACAAATACTGCGCTAATAGATGTGGGACGTTAATAGTCTCACGGTCCATGCTGCGGAGGTAGAAGAGATCAATACCGGTCACCTTCTCAGGTGCCTACCCCCTACCAGAAATACTATAAGCAATCATCTTGTGGCATAGCCTCCTCACAGGGTCTTGAATAAGAACATAAGAAGGGGCGGGGCCCAAGAAGTCTCTGTTAGACGAGATCTCCATCCAATAATCCCTAAGATCCCCCTTGTCGGGATCAATCTATCACTCCCAGCCCAGTAAGCTCCAAACCCAGCCTCTGCCATCTCCAGCTCCGTGTGTAACCCCAATGCCAAGATAAACTGCCTCCAAGTCATCCTCGTCCTAACTCCTCCTAACTGGAAACATAACATATTAGCGGTGTCTAAATCCATTACAGTATCACTCATCCTACAAGTACTCAAGAACTCCAGAATAAACTCTCGACCTAAGGGCCCTCGGATCCCAAACAACCGCCTCCAAGCATGACTCACAAATACCTGTTGTCCCTTGCCAGAATATACCATCCTCAACCTTACTGCCAGATCCTGCCTCATCTCGGCTATCAAACCCTCAAAATCTAGCAAATGTACCCGGTTAACCGGTCTGCTCCATATAGTCTCGAGCCTCTGCTCATAACTGTGCCTAATCCCCTCAGTATACTCCTCTATATGATATCTAAGCCATGGGTGCCTCTGATCAGCAGCTGGTAGTGGTGCCATATCTGAAAAATGAACCAAATCAGTAAACATTCAGTGTGAGGTATAGTACGACGTATTCGTAGAGGGGTACGCCATATGCAAGGGTCTGAATTGAATACGCCGTATGTCTTTGAAAGGATACTGTGTATGGGAGTTAAATTATAGTCCCTTGTATTAGGTCAATACGGCGTATCCTTTCAACTGAATACAGTGTATTGGTGTTTAAAACCTTGGGTAAAAAATGATGCAATACGCCGTATTCAATGAAATTGAATACGCCGTATTGCTTCTACAGTTTAAGATCAAAAGGGATTTTCCCCTTATTTTACCCCATTTTACCTAATTTTATTATCAAAGCATTGTTTTACTAAGTCTAATATCTAAACAAGAGGGGGAGGGGAACATATAACAGTTATACAAGCCCTAATTCAAAAATCTAAACCCTAAACCTAATCCCTAATTGAAAAAGAAAGAAGGGAAAGGATTTAAAACATACCGTGTGATTAGGATGCAAGAGATGTGTAATAACACAGGAGATTTTTAGAATCAAAGTGCGCGGTGAAAATAATTTTTTTATTATGGGTAAAAAGTGTGTGTGAAACGATCCGGCGTATCTAGCTGGGTTTTTATACCCACGCTCGATACGCCATATATGGATTTGTCTGATACGGCGTATCAGACATTAAACTGATACGGCGTATAGATGTAGCTATATACGCCGTATGGAGACCAATTTTCAAAGTTTTAAAAGAGAACGTACCTTGGCCTCCACAACGCTTGTATGAGAACCATCCTTGTAATACCGCTTAAGGTCGAACGGAATGTCGTACGGCACATATAGATTTATAATAAGAAAGAATAGTATTCTGTTTACGTAATAATTCCAGATCACGATATTTAAGTTAATGACAAAACTTCATGTTTCAAAAGTTTTAATGATTTTATCGTGACTTGTTTCAGAAAACCCATTTTCCCCATGCGTAATTTCTTTATCATCTGAAGACTGTATTATACCGATATCATTATCATCATCGTCTTTTTCTGATTTTAAATCATCAGGATGAATATCGTTGAATAGATCATTAAAACGCAAAACAATTTCTTCATCATATTCAGACAATGATGTTTCATCAATTAAATTAATTTCATCGATACATTCAGAATTTATAAGAGGTCTAATTCCACAATCTGATTTAGACGTTAAGCCATCGTTATAAACAATGGCTGAAAATTTATTTTCGAGATCTTTAAAGTAGTCTAAATCATCAAAATAATCAACCGTAGGGTTGGGAGACAAAGGTTTATCATTTCCCGAATCCGTTTTTTAAATCATTGACAGAAATTATTTTATACAAAAATGAATTTTCATTAAAAATTACCATGTAATCTTCATCGTCAGATTCGTCTAATAAAATTTTGAAATCTAGCTCGTTTTCGTTAGGAGGACATACCGTGGGTTCAGACTGGATTTCTGTTAATGTATTGTCAAAGACTATGGCCGGGAATTCAGTTTCGAAGTCAATGGGATGGTCGTCCTCATTTTCATAGTTTTTAACTTTCCCGAATGTGGCAGTTTGCCAATTGATGTCTTCGAGCTTTTTCTTCTTCCAGTCTGATGTATTCCTCCATGGTGATATTTGGGTCATCCATTTTTTCTATCATCAATCTTGCAATAGAGAAAAATGTCAAATGGACTAATACGTCGTATTCAATGAACTGAATACGTCGTATTGAGCAATGCAGGAATTTAAACAAACAATTTAAACACACAATACAAACAGAATTTAAATAATTAGATTACACTAAACTAAATTAAATTAATTAATGGTTAGAAATAATGATAAGAATAAGGTTTAATATTTTCACTCCCCGGCAGCGGCGCCAAAAACCTAATGTGTTGTCGTGTAAGGTCAATTATTTGATTATCAAGTTTTACATTTATATTTAGCCGAAAAACCTAAAATAACACTTTAACGAGCAGTGTACCCGGTCAAGATGGAGTTCGCGGTAAGTAGGGTATCGAACACTAAGAGTGGAAATTTAATCCCATATTCTATTAGTATTTTAATTAGTCTAATTACTGGTTAAACCTATGCTATGTACGTTGTCTAATGAAATGGGGGATTCAGCCTGAGAGACTGGCACAGGTTTGGTGATGACAAATACCAATTTAATACACAATAAACACAAAAGATGAAGATTAGAAGATAGAAAAGCGGTACAAGCCAAATGATAGAAAACTGTATTAGCCATATTAAATCCGGTTCAATGTTGGTTTGTTTGTTTTAGTGCAATGATTTACTTATCTCGAAGCGGCATATCATTCTTAAGACTTAGGCGGGACATCATCCTAAGACCTAGACACAATTAAACCTGTCACAATTAATGCATCCGCATAAAACATCCTTTAGTTTAATTATAATCTATCTTAGAGAATTAAAGCAGTGGTGATCCTGTTAAAACTCTAGCCCAACGGGACTTTACCCACTTATTGTTTGAAGGTGTTTTATATACTGGTAGTCCACTATTCCAATCTTTATCAGTTAATTAAGAGCATGATTGCTGAAACATAAACGGGTCACCTACCGGTCCAACTAAGCTCATAATCAAAAGACAAAGACAGAACGTTATTTGTGATCCTATTGGTCCAGTAATATAAGACACGATATGGAGAGCTATCCCGGTATCTAGATTACTTGGTCCGTAACACTAGACCCAGTTGAATGATAGGTCGCATATTCAAACACATAAACAAGTATGAGGTGATAAACATAATTAAACAATCAACGATAAATTAAGAAATCGATTTTAAAACAAACCAAACATTGAACTTTCATTAAGATGGCTAATACCCGAGGGTATTAGCCCACAACCATTGTAATTATACAAGCGTAATCAAACAATTGAAATCGAACGATTAAGAGAGTAAAAATTACACGATGTCTTCTATGGATTCGTGATCAATGCTTGACCTTTATGGCTGATCTTCTCTTCTAAAATTCGTCTCTGATGAGTATGGTATAAAGAATATGATATTGCATACTGAAAACTCGATTAAGTACCAAATAATGCAATAATTATATAAAAGTGGGCAAAATAGATGGGATAAATGATATAATAAAGTGACGTTATTTGATGTCATCATTAATCTTTAAACTTTTATCATTTTTTGTTTTTAACTCATATATTTTTTTCTCGCAATGACTACAAATTGAACCCATCAGTTTTGCATAAAGTGTTGGTTTATATGCATAACGTATCATACAAACTTATATTGGACACTATTTATGAGACATAAAGGTCACACATATAGCACAAGAATCCTTAATAATATATATGTATTGTATATCGTGTGTGTATATATATATTCGGAAAAAAAGTAGAAATTTTTTTTTTCGAAAAAAAATTTCCCGGATTTTTTTTCGATTCAGAATCTAACAATTCAATTCTTTGATAACTACTAAATCTCTAGAAAATACAGTAAACTAATAATTCTTTTGAGTTTCAAGACGAAAAGGTGAATATGAAAGATCAAAATTTCAAAGATATATACATGATGCATCTCAGTTCAGACATGTGAATTAGTGTAATGATGTTTGATTTGCTAGTTTCAGACACGTGTTTACGTATTTTGGAAAATTGATATGGTGTCTTATTACCCAGGTTCATAGTTAGTTTCCATATTATAGTTTTCTAATTTTGTTGCATTTCACTAACCTAAAGGTTTACCTGCAGGCATGGGTATGAGAAAAAAGTTATACCCACTGGTGGGTAGCAGTGGAGAAACAAATCACAGGTGCAGTTGACGGACCCATGCCCATTGCACACGGATGCCATCCCTAGGGTCCAATGGTGGAAGCTAAACCACACTTCTTCATTTGGAGTTGACTTGAAATTTTTCCCTTTTAGCCAATTTAAGCAATGAAATTATGATTCTTGCTAGTGATTGGCTTTGACTTATTGGGTAGATAAGTGGTTATTTAGATGCAATTTTTGTTGACTATAACAATTAGTTGTTTTGGTTATTTGGACTAAAAGTTGACATTTAAATGTCAACTATGGAACATAGTTAGAGGTGTAACAAACAATAATCAACAAACCCACAAACATTATATTGATATCTATATGGGTAAAAAACCTACACAAACTGAATAACCTAAATACTAAAACATCTACAAACCCATCATTGTCACACCCCCAAAAGCTCACAGCGGAAAGGTAACCGTGGTATGACTTAATAGCACAAGAACACAAATATATAAAGAACGACATCTATATGAGTCATTTTAAAAAGGCATTCATTTGATACATTCGGATAAATAAGTTTTCACAAAATACATCCCATAGTTTCATCACAAAATAGTAAATCTTTTGGAAAGATAATCAAATGAATATAGTTTATGCAGAAAGTCTTCAATGCGATGCATCCCCAACTAGGTGACTCTAACATGAGACTTCAACATACTAGCCAAGTATGCAAGTTATGGACCTGAGAAATACATGCTAAAACGTCAACGTAAAGTTGGTGAATTCATAGGTTTAAATAAGTATAAGTGTGGACCACAAGATTTCGGAGTGTATGTAACTATTATAACAAATACAATATAACACAAAAAGTATTACTATTGCACTAAGCTCATGAAACTGAAGCTTTACGTAAAGTTCAAGTTGTTACAATTGTTGCCCTGGTAGGTGCTTTGCTAAACACCTAAAGTTTCTCAAATGAAATACGTTCATTTGACCAGTACAGTTGGTCAAATGAGAGCTACCAACACTCGAACGGGGAAGTTTAATCCCAAATAGATCTATTCACAATATTTGCGCTTACATAAAGTAATTAACGGTTCATGATAGTGGGGACTTCATGGCAAATGTGGTAACTTAGTGTCAATCCGTAAAAGTTTTAAGTACTTGTGTTCGTATGTAAAAGAAAGAAATGTATTCTCACCCCAAGTATTTCAAAACAAGTAAAAGTGAGGCTATGAAACTCACCTCAAGCAAATAGGTGATTCGGTAGTAGTACGAGTACAAATGAGTCAAAGTATCCTAACCGCGACCTAATTTAATAATAAGTCGCTTTAGATTTACAATATGAAGTGAACTATATGCATATGAGTTTTTTAAACTTTTATCACTCTTATATACTTGTGTCTAAAATTTACCAAGTTCCAAATGTGATTTAAAATTAGGGTTGCCAAGTATTTATACATAGAAAAACCAAAACAACATCTGAAATAAGGTCTTTACCTGACTTCTCGGGACTATAACTCAATCATTTTCTAATGAAATCAGTCAATTCTAAAGCCTAGATTGAATATTTTTGTGTTTTCTTTCCAAGAATGTAATTCTTACATTCTGACTTAAAGTTTAAAGGGTCCAAAAGTGCCAAACAATACATGGATGTCAAAGCTGAAAATTTTTAGAAAGTTTTTCTCAACTTGTTTTGGTCATAACCCCTTCAATAATTAACTTTTTTTATTGATTCAAGTTGCTGAGTTTAGAACTAGGTCTTAACTTTAAAAAGTTCAACTGGATCGATTCATGGTGCAAAGGTTAAAGTGCTCAAAAATACCCATCTTGTTCAATGTGTAAAACTGGACAATTTGTTTTGTACAAAATGTTTAAAATACTAATAAATTTCTTAAATTTATAAAATTAATAATGAAATTCTCTAATACATAGTACTAAGGTGTGGTGCCAAGAAATAGGTCATAAATGTTTTTAAAGTTGTTAAAATGTGCTCACAAGTCGACATAAAAGTCTGCTAGAATTAGGGTTTTCATTAACAAGTTTATTTTAACTTTTTACACAACAAGTATATAATGGTGATATGAAAAATAGCATAAAATGTTTATAATTAATAAAAAAACATGTAAATGAGATGCTTACAATGATATGGTGAAGATTTGAGGACCAAAGAGTACACTAATTATCCAAGAACACTAAGAAAACCCTAGTTTGGAAGTATAAAACCTTAGCTTTTAATCACAAACCCTAATTTTATGTAAACCCTTAACCAAAATCTTGAAAAAACCTTGTTTCCTTGTGTTGTTGCTGCCATGTAAAATGAGAGAAAAAGAGGAAGAGTTTTGTGAGTTTGATTTGTAAATGAAAAGGTTGTCCAAGTCTTGGTCTTTATAGAACTATTTTGGTTAGGTTTAAATGAACTTTATGGAATCACAAGAGTATGTTTTAGCAATAGAAGAAGGTGGTTTGGCTTGGTGTGGTGTGGGTCTTGGGACGAAAAGAGGAGAATAGTAACCATACTACTATGCACATGTAATAGGTTTTAAAGAGAGAAATTTGGGGTTTGTAAATTATAAAAACCATTTGTTGTATTACTGCTTATGTGGCCGATTTATCTATAATCCATTGGGGGGAGAAAAAATGTAGTTTTTGAAAGTGTAGGTACTAGTTGTGTAGTTACTTAAAGGTGGTGATGTATTAGGTAAGTTGTGCGTGCATGCATGTATATAATGCAAGTTTAAATGACTTACTTAAAAGTTGTAAAATCGTATGCATATGACTTGTAAAATATGCTCATGAGGATGATAATGCACTAGTTACATGTAGAGTAAACTTAGTCTAGAGTCCGGATACGTTCAAAATTGTTTTTCATTGTACGTGGGATAACCTAACTAGTTATATGTTTAATCAAGTACGTACATGTTCAAAGTAAAATGTTCAAGTTTTTAAATAAAAGTAAACCTGAAAAATATGGGTTGTCACAATCTTCCCCCGTTAAATGAATTTCGTCTCAAAATTTAGTTGGTGATATCTGGTGGTGAGGTTTCTGGGAAAATGTGAGGGTATTTGCCCCGAAATTGGTCTTCACGATCCCAAGTGAATTCAGGACCTCTCCTAGAATTCCATTAAACCTTGATGATCGGATACAGCTTCTTTTCAATTATTTGATTTACCGGTCCATAATTTCCATCAGTTTCTCGATGAAATGTAGTTTATCATCCAATTGGATCTCTTCCAATGGAATGACAAGTGATTTATCTGATAAGCACTACTTGAGATTAGAGACGTGAAAGGTGATGTGAGCACCGCTTAGTTCTTGTGGGATGTCGGTAAGCTACATGACCAACCTTATCTACAACCTTAAATGGTCCGTAAAGTGCCTCGAATGGTGCAGCCTTAATGCTAGTGTGGTAACTGTTATTGTTGGAGAATTCAACCAAGGGTAAATGGTTATCCCAACCATTACCAAAATCAATCACACAGGCGCGCAACATGGCTTTCAACGTTTGGATAGTTCTTTTACTTTTACCATCCGTCTGCGGATGATATGCACTGCTCATGTCTAGACGAGTTCCCAAACCTCTCTAGAGTGACTGTCAAAACCTAAATGTGAATCGTCTATCTCAGTCTGGGATAATCAAAATTGGCACTCCGTGCCTTGAGACCAATTCTTTCAAGTATAACCTTGTTAGTCTCTCCATTTTATCAGTTTCTTTAATTGTTAGGAGATGTGCGGGCTTGGTAAGACGATCAACTATCACCCAAATGGTATCATAACCGTTTGACGTCTTTGGTAGCTTTGTAATAAAGTACATTGTTATTCATTCTCATTTCCATTGGGGCATCTCAGGTTGTACTAGTAAACCGAATGGTTTCAGACACTCAGCTTTCACCTTCGAGCATGTTAAACACTTGATAACATATGTGGCAATATCTGCTTTCATGTTAGGCTACCAATACAATTTCTTGAGGCCATGGTACATCTTGTCAGATCAAGGATGGGTGGAATATTTAATTTATGCAGCTCGTGCATAATTAAATCTCTTAATCTACCAAAATGTGGTAACGAACTATTGTTCATGAAACAACAAGTTACATTTGGACGAGTCTCGAACTCCTTGTCCATACCATGTAGATTTTCATTCTTAATGTTTTCTTCCTTGACGGCTTCCACTTGTGCATCCAGTATCTGTGACAGAAGGTTTGAGTTTATAGTCATGACAATGGCTCGAACTCATAGCGGCTTCATGAAACCACAAGTTCCATTTGGACGAGTCTCGAACTCCTTGTCCATACCATGTAGATTTTCATTCTTAATGTTTTCTTCCTTGATGGCTTCCACTTGTGCATCCAGTATCTGTGACAGAAGGTTTAAGTTTATAGTCATGACAATGGCTCGAACTCGTAGCGGCTTCATCTGTTCCTTTTGGCTTAGAGCATCTGCTATAATATTCACCTTCCCACGGTGATAACTAATATCATAATCATAGTCACTGAGCAGTTTGATCTATCATCATTGCCTCATGTTTAGATATTTTTGGTCAAGTATGTGTTGTAGACTCTTATGATCAGTAAACACGGTACATATTGTACCATACAGGTAGTGCCTCCAAATCTTGAGATCAAATACTACGGCTCCTAACTCTAAATCGTATTTGGTATAGTTCTTTTCATGGACTTTTAGTTGGCGGGATGTATAGGCTTTAACTTTCTCTTTATGCATTAATACAACACCATGTCCTTTGTGCGAGTGGTATGTGTTTAATTACACATACCCTTTGCCTATAAAAACGGACTTAAAAAACCAAAAACATACCCAAAATACATTGTATTTGTATGTTTTGCATTTATATTATGCAGGAAACGAATATCCAAACAAAAAAAGGACAAAAACAAGCCAAAATGACAAACCGAGCACGAATGGAAAGAGCGCAAAATGCCATAGTCCAAAGTCATGCAAAAAGTCAAAGTCAAAGTCAACCCCGACAAAATCAAAAGGCAAAGACCGAAGGCCGAACCGAAGAAATACATAATGGGCCAACCCGCACCCATAATAAAGGGCCAGGACCATCCCATGTAAGGATATTATCTAAGCTTAATAATGCCCTTATACCATTTAGGCCGATATTTAATATATATACAAGCCCAACAAGTCCAATGGCCTGTTAAGACTTAACAGCCATCCATTATTGCGTTAGTTCTTTATATCACCACAGGACTGTCCATCAGTCAATAAGAAGTATACAACTTCAGGGACTGAGTTGTTAGATCCGTAAATATGTTACACCACTATAGGGGGACGATCCATGTAATACACTATACAAACTCAAAGACCTAAATTTTTCAAAACCACAAACTTATATACCTTGTATCCCTAAAACGTATAAAACCCTTTTCCCGCCATAGACACTATTCATGTGTCTTCTTCACCTCGAATTATGCACCCACAGACAAAACTATCACCCTCTCAACTAAACCTCACATCACATGGCTCAATTGCCACCTTGGCAATCCTCTAAATCCCTATTCGTCAAGAAATGAAGACAAAGAATGGAGGGCTACGATGAAAGAACTTGGAGAACACTCACAATTAAAGGCGAGGATTGATTTTTTTTTACTCTCTCACAAAGAAAGCACAGTTGCTCAACCTTGTCTTTCTCCTCACACAGAAAACACACAAGAAGACCCCAAGACTTGAAGATTTTAGTATAAATAGAGGCAATTGTAGCTCAATTTTTTTTGTTTTGTTTTCACTAATTCGACCATTTAATATTGTCATTTACTTTTCATGTCATTTAAAATTCTTGTCATTTAAATTTTAAAGCACTGTAATCTTTTTCAAGATTAATGAAATTTTAAGTTCTTTTAAAATATTGTCATTTACTTTAATTATCTTTTAAAATTCTGTTATTAAGCTCTTACATAAGCTTTTGGTTCATTCAAAGCTTATATAAAAGCTTGTTTTCATATCTGTCTTAAAAATTATAAAAAACCAAAAAAATCCACTCCTAAATTACCTCAGCTGATATTGGATGATAAGCCAAAAAGGGATGGGCTTATGGACTTACCAGCTTGTTTAAAACAAGCTAGAGCTTTGTAGACCAGCTCCTAAGAGCTTAATCACCTATGTTTTGAGCAAAAGAATTTGTGAGTTGTTCTTTTTCATTTTTTCTTATTTACTGTCGCACTGATTATTTATTGTCTTTTACTGCTTATTCTTGCTTATTATTGTTGATTATTGCTTATTTATGCTTTTTGATTGCTTACATGTCATTTACTTGTGTTTTTACAAAAAACTGTCCATTTTAGCTTAGTACTGCTTAATTATTGTTGCTTATATCAAGTGCTTATTCTTGGTTGGAATTTGTTTAAAATTGCTTATTAGTCAT
This sequence comes from Tanacetum coccineum, assembly GCA_026074375.1. Taxonomy (NCBI): domain Eukaryota; kingdom Viridiplantae; phylum Streptophyta; class Magnoliopsida; order Asterales; family Asteraceae; genus Tanacetum; species Tanacetum coccineum. The sequence continues at coordinate 94,320 of BQNB010004261.1, forward strand.
TGCTTGCTATCTGTGTTCAAAATACTTAGCTTAAATCATCAATAATCACCTTAAAATGGATTATGAAAACTTAAAGGGGTGTTTGGTTTAAGGGTCAAAGTGGGTCAAACTGTTTAAAAAAATTGTTTGGGTCACTTAGCCAACTTTGGAAAGCTTTCTTTAAGTCATTATAAGCTGTTTTTAAGAGTTTTTAAGTTTGAAAACTTGTTTTTAAGTTTTTTTCTATAAGGTGTTTGAAACTGTGGGTTCAAAACAGTTTTATAAAGCTTATTTGATTAAGACTTTTTAAATAGCTTTTAAGTGTCATTTTGGTGTTGTTTAGGTTGTCAAAATGCAGTAGTAACAAGTAGGTAAAAATTTCTTTTGTCATTTGTGTTTTGGCACAAAATCTGCCAAGTTTCATAGCTTTCTTTTTCAAAGTTCAAAGTCCTTTTTCATGTTCAAATTTAGGTTAGTTAAAATTGTTTTTAGGTTCTGAAATTGAGAATATAAGCTCTCTAGACATCAATCTCAATCTGTTTTAACTTATTCTGCACTTTTAGCTTATTTTAGATAGCTTAATTAGGTCTTCAATATAGCTAGTTGTCTTTTTATAAAAAACCAAAAAGAGTGCACACTGAGTGCAAACAGCTTTTTCACAAGCCCTTTTAGTAGCTTATTTGAATTTCAAAATCCTTTTTCTTTGCTGATTTAGAAAGCTTTTTGGACAAGCTTTTCAGTGGTATAGCCCACTAAGCCATAAGGATCCACTAACTAGCTTAAAAATAAGCTAGAAAGTGCCCTATAGGCTGTTTAGTCAAAACTTTTGGCCAATAGCTTATTTGCTTATTTGAGCTTATGGTTTGTTAGGATAGCTTAAATTTTGCTTTGATGTGCTTAATAGGTTAGGTTTTTGTCATAGTTAGCTTATTTAGCCTAGGGTAGAGCTTATTTAAGCTTATTAGAAAAGTTAGCTTAGAATTTTAAGTGTGAAAGCCTCTAGGTGATATCTGTCATTTAAGCTAGGTTTAGCTTATCTTATTTGCTTATTTGTGTTCCCTAGTGCTTATTAGGTATAGCTTATTGCTTTTGTTAGCTTATTTGCTTTTTCATTAGCTTTTTAAGTCAAAAAAAATGCTTAACAGTTAGCATTATAGTCTTAGTGTAAAAAAAACCAATTATGTCCCTTTTACGAGCTTATTCCGTGCTTATTTGTGGTTTGTATAAAAAGTCATTTTTTAAAAGTTGCTTATTTTTAGGTCCTTTAGCTTTTTCAAAAAGAAATTTTCAAAAAAAATGGATTAGGGAAGTCAGGGGTGAGCAAGGCTCGAACCCCTGACCTCTACCCACTCAACCTTTATAACACACAACACACCACACACAACCACTAGCGCCCTTGGGTCTTTTCTGTTTAACTTTGCAAACATTATTGTTTTAACACCTTTTTAGCCAGTTTAGCTTATAAGCCCTTTTCTGCTTATTTCGTAGCTTATTTGATAAGCTGTCTCACCCCTTTCATTTTTCATAGGATTAGCTTTGTTCAAGCTACTTTTCAGGAATTTTTCAGAATTTTCCCATTTAGTTTAGTATTTTTAATTAAGTTTTCTTATTAAAACTGTTTTTAATTCAAATTAAATTAAATAAAAGTAAAAAAAATATAATTCTTTTTTAGAAAATTTTCTTTTATCATTTAGGTTTGTTAAAAATTAATTTTGCATTCGTAGGGTTAAAATTTTAGATTTTAGGTTTTTAAAGAACGGGATTAGGATCCCGTTATCGTTTTTAGGTTTTAAGCTTTAATTGCTTTCGTTTTTAGGTTTTCTTTACTTGTCTTTGCTTATTATTAGTAGAGTTAGAAATATAAACCTAAAAACTTATTAACCATTCAAACGCGCGATCACGAACGTAACCTCGATTTTCAATTCACGCCTCGACGGGAAACGACCCGGGAAGGTTTTTTAGGGTTTTTGCTTTGGATAAAAGTAATTTCCCTCTTAAAAAGCCTTACGGAATTCTTACTCTTATTATTGATATTCTTGAGATTGTCCTTTTTATATATTTATATTATATATTTATTATATATTATATTTATATAATACTAAAAGGTGTATTTTAAGACGTGTCAGCGAGGCATCGCAATAGACCACAAAGTTGTTAGTTCCTTCTGGTAATGCTAAAATTGGCACACTACAAAGCTTCTTCTTCAACAGTTAAAATGATGACTCTTCTTTTTCTTCCTAATCAAACTTCTGATTTTTCTGAGTCAGTTAATCAAGGGCTTGGCGATCTTTGAGAAACCTTTAATAAATCTTCGGTAATGACCGACAAGACCTAGAAATTGGCGTATTTTCATTGGAGTTATAGGTGTTGCCCAGTCCTTGATAGCCTCGATCTTAGCGGCATCAAAATGTATGCCTTGACTATCGATCATGTGCCCGAGAAATTATTGAATCCAAAAATCACACTTAGAGAATTTGGCGTACAACTCCTCCTTCTAAAGCAATTCCAAGATTAGCTTCAGGTGCTCTACGTGTTCTTCCTTGCTTCGAGAGTAAATTACAATGTTGTCTATGATCACAATCACAAACTTGGCTAAATATGGTTTACACACCCAATTCATTAGATCCATGAACATCGTTGGTGCGTTGGTCAAACCAAATGGCATCACTTAGAACTCGTAATGACCATAACGAGTCCTAAATGCCGTCTTTGGGATATCTTCATCTCTGACCCTGAGTTGATGGTAACCTGGTCGTAGATCAATCTTTGAGTAGACACTAGATGCCGTCTTTGGAACATCGTCGGTAGTGGATAACGGTTCTTTACAGTTAGCTTGTTCAATTCACGGTAGTCAATGCACATTCTAAAGGATCCATCCTTCTTCTTAACAAACAAAACCAGAGCTCCCTAAGGCGAGGAACTTGGTCTGATAAACCCTTTATCCGCGAGTTCTTGCAATTGACTAGATAGTTATTGCATTTCTGAAGAGCTAATCTATACGGGGCTCGTGCCACTGGTGCTACTCCAGGCACCAAGTCGATTTAAAATTTAACTTTTCTAGTTGGTGGGAGTTCAGGCAAGTCTTCAGGAAAGACTTCCAGAAAGTCCCAAACAACAATCACATCTTTAAGTCACTTCTCCTCTGACTTTTCTTCCGACCTCTTCTCCTTTATGTGTACCCAAGACACGTGGCACCCTTTCTGTAAGTACTTATGAGTTTTGATGCAAGATATAATGTTCAACCTAGATTCGCTTCTATCTCCTTGAATTGTTAATGTTTCGGTACCATAAAGGGAGACGGACAATCTTCTCGTCACATACTATCACTGCGTGATACTTCAACAACCAATCCATCCCTATGATGAAATTAAAACTTTCGAGTTCTATCGGCATTAAGTCTATGTTGAAGGGTGCTTTAGCATATTCAAGGTGCACCCTTGAATTATAGTGTCGGTTCCTACTAACTTTCCATCAGCCAATTCAATGGTATACTTAACATCTAAAGTAGTGGGTGCAATATTAATAAGCAGACTAAATGCAGTTGACACAAAACTTCTATCGGCACCCGTATAATAAAATAGAAGCATAACGCTTATTGAGGAGAAACGTACCCATAACTACGTTAGGGTCCTGGAAAGCTTCTCCTCTACCGATCACAAATGCTTTTCCTCGAGCTCTTTCATCGCCGTTCTAATTTCCTTAGCCCTGATTCTTTAACCTCGTACATTCACTCTTATAATGTCCTTTCGTACCACACTCAAAACACATCACTAAAGTTCTCTGGCTTGTAATGGGAGCAGTCTGGGTAGGGGCTCTGCAGTCCTTTATTTGTTGGTCAATCTTACTGTCCTGCACTGAACCGTACAAGGTCCAACGTGTTAGCCTCGTTTTTAGAAAAGTGATGTCATTAAATATTCCCGAGCCTTGTATAGGAAAACGTAGTTTATGGGAATTAATCTAAGCTAATTGGGCCTAAGTGTCAGGCTAAAGCCCATGTATTCGGCCCATATTATCCTAAACGACACAACAAGGGTCTAAGTCTCTTTGTCGTATAAATACTACCCTCCTAGCATGTTAGGAGGGTGTTAGTTACTCATTCTTCTTTATGTAATCTTCCATTTTTCTTTCTTTCTCTTTGTTTCTCTAAAACCTCTTTCTCTCTCTAGAATTTCTTTTATTTTCGTGTGTGATGATGTGTTTGATATAGGGTAACATGTAGTATCAAGAGCCTATGAGTGTTTAGTGATTTGTGTGAGTTTAGTTTGTTCAAAAACTTGGAAAAAGGGCGCATTTTGGTTAAAAGACTTGAACCAAAAAAGTGGTACTTTTTTGGTGTTAAAAACCATAAAGTTGGTGTTTTTATGTTAAGAGTATCTTAGTTATACTTATTTTTGCAAAAGAAATCATCCAAAAACGTCAAGAAGTGTGTTTTTGAGTGATTTGAAAAGTTGGTTTTTCGGATTTTATGAAGGCACCGAAATTGCCACTTTGAAGGCACCGAAATTCCCAACCAAAATTGCTAACCGAAAATGCCAACCAAAATTGCCAACCGATTTTGACATTCACCGAAATTGACCATTTTCACCGAAATTGCCATTTTCATCGAAATTGCCATTTTCACCGAAACTACCATTTTAACCGAAACTGCCATTTTAACCGAAGTTGACACTTGAACAAAAGTTGACATTTGAACCAAAATTGCCATGTCAACCGATTTAGGAAGTGAACCAAAATATCCAGTGCACCGAAATTGCCACATTTTCGAAGCCTAACTGAAATTGCCACATTTCCTAAGCTTCGCTGATTTTGCCAAGAATTTTTGTACTTTCAAGGACTTTTAAGTTACATAAAAAACAACTCATAATCACTAATCACTAAAACGATTGATTCGTCAGAATCAACACACGTAATAATATCAAATATATAATACGATGGAAAATTACCAATTTACCCTTGAGGACAAAGGTAAAAAGGAAATTCTACAAAAATATATATAATATAATACGTATATCAACCGGTAAGTGATTACCGGGTCGTATCCCAAAGAAATGTGAATTGATACCCTCGACTTCAGTTTGGACAATGTTATGAATGATTTTCAACTTTTTGATTGATTTTCTACGACTAAAAACAATTAAAACAATTAAATGCAAGTAAATTAACTAAACATGCGGACGAAAAACGGAAACGACAAAATAAACCCTAATTAGCACCTTAACCTAGAATTTGAATTTATAATCTAATTCTATGAGTAAAAATAAAGGGATTTGCAAAATTTGAAAACTTAACGATAAAATTTGAAAGAAATCACTAAAACGAATAACGGGAATCAAAAACCGAGCCCTAAAAGCTAAAATGCTCAAAAATAGACCAACGAGAGTCAAACTAATTTTCCTACGAACTTAATGATAAAAGAAAATTTTCTAAAAAAGATTTTTTTTTATTATTTCTCTATTTTTTATGATTTTTTAAAGTTTTTGATGAAAATAAATGTTTAAAAATACTAAACGAACTCTAAAAATTCTAGAAAAATGACAGAAAATAGCTTACACTACTTAAAACCTAGGAAAAATAAGCCCGATGACACAGCTTATCTAATAAGCCGCGAAATAAGCTTTAACAGCTTATTAGGCTTATTAAGCCAAAACGTGTATAAAGAATTGATTATGCAAGGGTCTTATGAAAAAGACCCAAGGGCACAGCGGTAAGGAGTGGGTGTGTGTAGTGTTATAAAAGGTTGAGGTGTTGAGGTCGGGGGTTCGAGTCTTGCTCACCCCCGACTTCCACTTCCCTTTTTTTTGGGTTTTTTATGAAAAACTTAAAGAACAAAAGTTGTTAAGGACAACTTTTTAAGCAACTTTAACAAAGAAACTATAAGCTCAATCTCAAAATTAAGCTCTTAAAGAGCTTTTTAAGAAGCTGTTTTCAGTAAGTTAGCCTTTGAAGGCTTAAAGGCTTGTTATCATTCAAAAGCTTGCACACTACTCAAATTAAGCTCAATTTTAAAACCAAAAGTTACTCTAGAAAGCTTAAGATGTGTAAAAACTAAATTTGAAAAGCTACTTTGACTAAAAACACTAAAAGCTAACTAAATCTATGGATCAAAATTACAAACTCAGAAACTTACTCTAAAAGCCCAAAAATAAGATAAGCTAAAATGCACATTAAGCTAAAACAGAAATTGAGCTTTTAACAACTTAACTACCTACTTATAAACTATTGATTTAAATCATAAAAACAAGTACCAAAAGCTAGAAATCAAAATTTAAAAACTAACTAAGAGTTACTACTGGTTTTGGCTTTTTTTAGGCTTTTTTATGAACTTTAGAAGCTAATTAATCCTAGAGATTAAGCTAGAGATTTGAAAACAAGTTTTAAACTAACTTATCCTATGTCTAAACTATAAGCTTACTTAATTTTAAAACCTAAAGCTTAACTGAGCTACCTTAAATGCAAATGAAAAGGTAAGCAGTAGTAACAGCAGTTACTACTGCTGATGCAATTTGACAAAATGGGCAAAACACAAATGCAGGTGTCCTTAAGGGACAACCCTGCACTACACACTCTTATTGAGTGTGTCTAAACTCAACTTAAACAAGATCCAAGCTCAATGAGGCTTGGATCCAAAATTCTCTTATTAGCTTTTTGAAAACAAACTCCCCTGGTGCAGGAGAATAGAAATAAGCCTAAACTTTCTAGATTTTTAAACCTAACCTTTAAAATCTCTTTAACTACTGATTTAAAGTGATTATAAAACTAGCTCAAATACATCTATCCACTGCATTTGACTTTAAAAGGTCAAACCTCACTAAACCAAACACCCCTTTAACATCCATAGAATCCTTTTTAACTTGCTAAATTGAAATCTAATGACTAAAACTTAATAACCAGATGATAAACAGCTTATAGCAAACCTAATTAGCAAACCTAAGCAAATTATAAGACAGTTTAATAAGCTATAAGCTAAATTACTCTATTTTTGGATTTTTAATGATTATTAAGACAAATTATGAAAATCTAAGATCTATACTACTTAAGCCTAAAACAGATTATAAATCAAGTTCAATAAGCTAAATAAGACAAGTTTAAGCACCAATAAGCAATCATTTAAGCAAAATAAACTAGATTACACTAAGAAATTTAAAACAGGAAGAGTAAAGGGAAACTTACAACCTGTCTTAGCAAAACAAAGGCTAAAAGGCTCAAATGAGCTTATCTACTAGCTCTAGCTTATCCTTATGGATAAGCTAGTAAAGTCCTTGGAAGCTCATCCATGGCTAGCTTCCCTTCCATAAGCTTCTAAATTCAATAATCCAAGGTAATTAGCTGATTTTAAAGGTTTAAGTTGATTAAATGAATAATGTAGCTCAATCACAAGCTTATAGACTTGTGAGAGCTTATAAGAACTTATGAATCCGTACACTATCACTAGAGCTTATAGAGAGCTTTTTGACAATTTATTAAAGAAAACTTAAATTTCATTAACTAAAAAGCTTGATTACATTACTTGAAAAGAAAATTACAAACGTTTAAATGAAAATTACATTTACTTAAAACTTAAAACTTAAGCTAAATTACCTAAAAATCTAAAAGCTAAAAACTAGAAAAGAAAAGATAATGTGTGTGTGAGGAGAGTGAGTCTATTTATAGCTCGCCAAAGAAGATTCTAGCCCCAAAGTTTGTTAGACGCTCCAATCAATCATTGCCATTCATTCTTTCAATCATTAGATGAACCTTAATCACCGTTGGATTAGATTCTTGTCACACGGATTGCCAGCGTGGCAATCCGTGATTGTGATACCTTTGTGTTTCTTTTGAGAGTAAGATAAGTATAAATTGCTTCATTCCTTGTGTTTCCTTACTTGCCCGTGTGTCACATCAAGTGGGATTTAGCCAATAGGAATCCATGAATGACGTTTCTCCCTGCCAACGTGTACTTTAACACCTGAATTACCCTTTCTAGCCCTCAATTTAAACTTGCCCCTTGATTGTGACTTTGTGGTAAATCGAAGAAGATGGGTGAACAGTAAAACTATTTTTCCCGCTTCTTTTTTTAACTGAAAGGGAGGAGGTTTGACTTTGTTGACCCGGGATTTATAATTGACCTGGGTTTGGGCCGGGGTGTAAAGGATTTGGGCCTGGGTTGTGGAATTTGGATTTATTATAAAAAGATAACAATTGTTAACTTTTATAAATAAAAGTTAACGACCGTTAGGGTTTTTAAGGATTATTTTTGTGAATTGGTTTATAAATGAGGGACTGATTTTGAAACTTTGGGATTTTGTCCTTTAGTGACCTTGACTTTTGTTGACCAAGTTGACTGAAGGTTGACCACAGTTTGACTTTGATAGCTTCCTCCCGGCTTTTTGCGTGCTCTTCCGTTCTTGTGTTCGTGTTTGCCCGGTTTTAACCGTTTTCTTGTGGTTTTTGCTTTATCCGTACCTGCACATACAAAACACAAAAACAAGCATATCTTTGCCATTTTTATTATGTTTTTGGTCTTTATTGGGTTTATTTTGATATAAAATGGATATGTGTTTTCACACATATCAAAATTCCCCAAACTAAGCGATTGCGTGTCCTCACGCAATATTACATTTCTTATAACCAAATACCTCAAAACTTCCCCAAACTAAACCTTTGAAAAGTAGCAAAGATTTTTCGTTGAGAGAGCTAAGAGATCACAAGTTATAAAACACCCCTATTTCCCATTTTCTAAAGCCTCTTTTCCATTTTTTTTAATAACATAGTTGAGCTTATTTCGACTTTCGTTATTCCATAATTGTTAGGGATCATAGAACAAGATGCATTTCGAATCCGAGAATGCCCTAAAAAAGATAAATTCATCGTTCCCGACTTTTCACTTACCCAAACCAAGCTTAAAACAAAATCACAACTAAATATCAGTAAAGATGCTAACACTACTCATATTTGCAACTTGTGAACTTTTTACTCCTGATATTAATTATATCTTAAGTGAGTGTGCTATTATGAATTTCAACCATGCATCAACTTTTTGCAACAAACCATGCTTTACGTTCCACCTTAGAATAATGATTTTAAAGGCGAGATCATCCCATGTAACGACTTTCGTCTCGGCACATCCCAACCTTGCGGCTAAGTGACCAGGCTTTTGACACCTCACAGAGACTAGTATCGGGACTCACAGACCTTAGGTTTCAAACTCTCAGGTTTCCCGAATATTCATAACTTATAAAATAGAATAGTCAAAGTGCAAAAGCATATTTGAATTTAACAAAAAAGAAGTCAATTATTAATTCACACTTAATTATCTAGACATTTATGCAATTGTACCCCTCGACCTTTTAGAAGGCTGCAACATCGGCTACGCCTCCGACAAGATGTAGCAAACTTTTATCAGTCTCGGATCTTTATTCTTACTATGGGCTTTCTTTTGAAGACTACCACATCGGTTGTGAGCCGGCAAGAGGTAGTAAACTTTTATCAAACCCACAGCTTCTATTATCTTTTTATCCATCATTTATTTTTTTTTTATTTTTTGTATTTAATGAGAACTTCTTTTTGAAAATAATTTCATATATAAATTTGAATAAGACTAAAATTTTTGTCTATAATAAAAATTGGTGATCTAGTTTAATCTGTAAAATCAGCACGTATATTAATCGGGTAAGGAGCTTATGGGAGAAAAAGCAACCTAGGTACAAACATGAGCTTCTTAAGATTTCCAAATAATCTTGGTTTAGCATTCTACTCATACTTAACTTTTCATTTTTCGTTATTCGCGAATTACGAAACGCTAGCCTAAAGGTTAAGGGAACAAAGCTAGAGCTCAACACGCTCGATCGGGTCAAAATTTACTCTCATTCTTACCCAGCAAGAAAGTCAAAATTGTGACAAAAACACTTATTTTATTTTTTATATTTTTCTACAAATTAAACTTTAAAATTTTTGAAATTTTTGCTATTTTTGCGGGAAAACGGGGTACGTGAGAACAAAACAATAAGTAGGTAACATCAAATCGATAGATTCCCTCCCCAAACTAAAATGAAACATTGTCCTCAATGTTTAAGGCGGGTCTCTACGCAAATCTAAGCCGTTTATTAATTATGCAAAGATAAACGTGAATCGATAAGATGAAAGGATATCGGATTTCCCCAAACTAATTGCAAACAAAGGATAGGAAGCTCGAGTGAACCGGGACACAACACCGAACACGAGAGTCTTCAGAAAATTTGGGTTCATCCTGCAAACAATCACAAGTACAAACAACAAACACAAAGAACGGAAGAGTACAAGCCTCTACACATCACAACACATTAAATAGAAAATAAAAAAGAAAAAGGATAAGCATGGGGTGCCTCCCACGAAGCGCTTTGTTTTTGGTAACCAAGTCACATAGCTTGACTCGATCCCTGAATTCATTTGTCCTTAGGGAGAGTGTGGAGATCTGGTCTCTTTGGGCAAGGGTCCCTCCGAAGTAATGCTTCACACGATGACCATTCACCTTAAAGTTTGGACCATCAGGTTGAGATAACTCAATGGTTCCGTATGGAAAAACTTTGGTGATGGTGAAAGGTCCTGACCAACGAGTTTTAAGCTTTCTTGAGAATATCTTTAGACGAAGTTGAGAGTAAAAACTCGATTCACGCAACATTGAAAATGCGGTTTTTTATCTTTGAGTCGTGAAGCTTCTTTCGTTCTCTCCTATAAATCAAAGGAATTCCTTATAAGCTTGATCACGAAGCTCTATTAAGTTATTCAGCTGAAGCTTCCGGTGATCACCCGCAGTTTTAAGATCGAAGTTAGCAAGTTTCAAAGCCCAGTATGCTTTATGCTCTAATTCAATTGGTAAATGGCAAGACTTTCCATAAACAAGCTTGTAAGGCGTACAACCAATTGGTGTCCCCCTAAATGCCAGTACGAAAGGCCACAAGGCTTCCATTTAATTTGTCAGACATGAGCACGGTCTTTCTCCAACTGTCACTTTCTAGAATACGTTTTATACCTCGATTAGACACCTCTACTTTTTTGGTGGGGGGGGGGGGGGGGGGGGGGGGGAGCCGCTCGTTTGAGGGTGATAAGCGGTAGCTAGACGATGTGTAACTCCATACTTAGACATTACTTTAGCAAACTGATCGTTACAAAAATGGGTCCCACGATCGCTTATTATAGCTCTAGGTGTTCCAAATCGGGCAAAAAGAGATTTTAAAAACTTTACTACAACCCTAGCATCATTTGTGGGGAGCGCCTTTGCTTCAACCCATTTCGAAAGATAATCAACAGCTACGAGGATGTATTTGTTTCCTCTTGAAGACGGAAATGGTCCCATAAAATCGATACCCCATACATCGAAGATTTCACAAACTTGGATAGCGTTTTGAGGCATCTCATCTCGTTGTGAAATTTTGCCTTGTCTTTGACACGTATCACAAGATTTGATCATTATATGGGCATCTCGATATATGGTAGGCCAAAAGAAACCGGCATCAAATACTTTTTGGGCGGTGAGATTGGCACTATGATGGCCCCCGGTGGGTCCTTCATGGCAAGCTTTGAGGATCTCAAGAGCTTCTTGCCCATGCACACACCGTCGAATGATTTGATCCGCACAAGTACGAAAAAGATAAGGATCATCCCAGAAATAATGTTTAACGTCCTTAAAAAACTTCCTCTTTTGTTGAGTTGACATTCCTTTGATAATAAAATTCCCCGCATGGTAATTTGCATAGTCCGCAAACCATGGGGTACTTTCACTAGAAATAACTCCAAGAGTTTCAAAAGGAAAATGTTCATTTTATGTCTTTGTTTCTAACACATCCTTATGAGGATTGTCAGTCTAGATAAATGGTTGCCACAAGGTTCTCACTCCTTTTTATCACGGATGGTGATGATCAAATTTCTTATAGGAGAAGAACCTCACGGAAAGACCTCGGCTAAGGTCTTGTTTGTTCATGAGGTACTTTAAAGCCGGTGATTCCGCTATATATCTTTGCTTTGGATAAGACAAGATATGCCGAAACTTTTCAAAAGCTTACACAACGGCAAGCTTTCCTTTTCCGTAGTGGTGTAATGAATTTGGGCTTCAGGCATAGTCTTGCTAGCAGAATGTATAGGCTAAAACATATTATCTTCGGTGTCCAAGAACTGCACAATCGCGAAATCACTTGCATCACCATAGTTTCGTATGGTAAGTTCCAATCAGGACACTAAGATACTAAGGAGCTGCGGTAAGCTTCTTTTTTGAGTCTGAAAAGCATCAATACAATCTTTAGAAAACACAAACGGTGTTTCCTTGTCAAGAAGGTGGGTCATTGGTCTAGCAATCTTAGAAAAGTATTGGATAAATCGGCGGTAAAAACCTGAATGACCTAAGAAACTCCTAACACCTTTAACTGTAGTCGGGTGAGGGAGCTTAGCGTTAACATCGCTTGCACGTATCGACCTCAATTCCCGCCTTTTGAAATTTTATGCCCTATCACAATTCCTTCTTACACATAAAGTGGGCACTTCTCCCTATTAAGAACTAATTTCGTTGTCTCACAACGTTTTAGCATCTTTTCTAAAAAATGGAGAGGCATGAATCAGAATAACTATCACCCCCAAAACCGAGAAATAATCCATAAAAACTTCCATGCGTCTTTTCGATCATATCATGAAATATGGGCCATCATACACCGTTTGAAAAGTACGGGAGCATTACACAAACAAATGGCATGCGTCTGGTACGCGGGGGAGTGAACGTTCTATACGGGCAGTGAAGTAGTTTTCTCCTGGTCTTGGGGATCTATTGGTATTTGGAAGTATCTTGAAAATCCGTCTAGAAAATAATAGAACTCATTCCCAGCTAATCTTTCGATCATCGAGATTCCATAAACGGTAATGGAAAATGATCTTTTCGAGTCCGCTTCATGTAATTTTCCTATAGTCGATACAAACTTCCATACGGTAACTAAACGTGGCGAAATTATTCATGTTCTTCATAGCAACGACGGTTATTCCACCATTTCTTTGGGGGAACACAAATGCACTGGACTAACCCATGGGCTGTCAGTGATCGGGTAAATCATTCCGGCCATCAAGATGTTTTAGGACCTTTTTTTGATTACTCATGAATTTTTAGGTTATACTATGTCTTTGACTCTGAACGTAGGTTTGTAATCATCTTCCATCAAGATGTGGTGGGTGCAAAACGAGGGTCGATACCCGTGATGTCGGTGAATTTTTCTAAGAAATGGCCCTTTTTGTGAGTTTTGAGCACTTTTTAAAAGTGCATCTTTTTTCATCATTTTTAAACCTTTTGCAATTAATTAAATGGTAACTTATCGTTGTCTTCCAAGGAAAGCATATTCTAGTGAGACGGGCACAATCTTTAACTCTAATTCCGGAGGCTTTCAATTGAAGATTTTGCCTCGGTCACTTCACTGTGTTTAAGGGTCCATCGGAGGAAGTTGAACGGGTCATTATTTACAAAAAACTTTTTTCAATCAAACATATATCTTCCTCTCCCCACCCCACTCCCCAGGATTACAACGACATGAATCAATTTCCGGTGAATCGGAATCATCCTTAAGATAAGATTTTATTTTTCCAAAATGAATTCGGAAGTAAACGGCTCAGACGTCGGGATGGGATTGCCCTCCCGATGTATTAGAAATTTCCTAGCAATTCCGGAGCATACTCTCACAAAACTGCATCTTTAATGTCCAATCGGTTTAGACCTATTTGTCATTTGTAGAGGTGTATCTCGTGGATTTGATCTAGATTAAAGTGACGCTTCGCTATCAACCCGAGGGTTTTTCCTCTCCATTATACATCTATTAGAGCACGACGGTTCCTCAAAAAGGATCTTCCCAAGTGTGAGAGGCACTCGAGGAATCAGCTTCATAATCGAAAACATACAAAGTCGTAGGCGAAAATGGGAAATTTCCCAACGCTGACAAAAAAATCTCGGCGAGCATAGGATAAGTAATTGATCGTCTGCTAAACTCTAAAGTCATCCAAGTTGGTGTAAGTTCAGGTAGAGAAAGCTTTTTCCAAATAGAAAGAGGCATAAGATTTATGCTCGCACCAAGATCGGCCAAGGAGTGGCATACCTCTATTCTTGGGAAAGTACATGGAATAAGAAACTTGTCGGGATCTCCAAGCTTTTCGGGAAGCTTTTTGAGGAGCATCGCCGAGCAATTCTCGTTCAAAGGTATCTTAGCTAACTCAAGCAACTTTTCCTTATTCATGAGCAAACTCTTAATCGTAGGAGCAAATCTTGGCATCAAAAGTAAAGCATCCGCGAAACTTATGTCGAGGCGCAAATCTTGAATGATTTGGAAGATCTTCTCCATTTAATTCGAAGCTTTGTCACGGAATTTTTCTTGGTTACGTCGAGAAGGATATGGAATATTCGGCTTAGGTAAACTCTTCGGAACATCAGGTTCTGGAATGGGAGTGGTTTTAGGCAAAGTCTTTGGAACATCGAGTTCCGGAATAGAAATGGGGATAACCGGAGGTGGAATGTGAGCGGTACTTCCTTAGAATTTTGTTTGCTCTTTATTTGTTGTCTCCTTGGTTTCTCGTTCCACTACCTTTTTGGGAGAATGATTAGTAGGAATCGAGGGTCCCTCGTAAGCAACACTACTTCGAGTAGTGAT
>BQNB010004262.1:0-39535 GCA_026074375.1 Tanacetum coccineum
GAGAGCGCGATTCTTGAATACTGATGGAGTTTGCAAGTTCACCTACAACTGCTTCTTTAGCGATAGTAAGAGATCTTGTTTTCCTTGGCACAACATCTTTCTTAAGTTTGTTAGGAACATTCGCTACTTGATCACCATAATACATAAAACCTTTTCCTCTTCCACTTTTGATTGGAGATACGTGTTGCTCTTCTGGTTTATCAATAATTTTAGCTTTCTTACTTTCCACTTTCTTAGCCATATAATACTTGTACCCTGCTTTCTTCTTGATTGCATTACTGATCATAGCATCAAGAACTTCCATGATAAACTTTTAGTTACCGTTAGTTGTGTTTAACAATTTAGTTATGGGATGATCATCTTGTAAACTGTGTAACTTAGATTTTGATCTGCAAGGAATACTCTTGTTGAGTGAAAGAAGGTAGTCAATGATAAGCGGGTGTACAACAGCTTAGACATCCTTGAAGGTCTGGATTATATTTCAAATATTTGCCATTTGAATTTGTCCTAAATTAATGATGCAAAATCTAAATTGGTAGAGTGAATGATACCCCATAATATCTGAAGTATTGGAAGTCTAACTGTGTCCCAACTGGAGTCTTTTCCCGTAATACATCTGTTGAGTACACTCAGAATAGCTCCCCATGGTTGATGAAGTCTTGTGGCGACCATTTTAAAAACGACAATCAACTTTGTTTCGGGATCTTCATCATAACCAAGTGTCTTAATGAATTCAAGAATTTGAATTTCTGAGGAAGGTTGGATGTAAGTGTTGTTAGGATCAGGTGGAGGCATTTGCAATACAGTTCTGAGTAGTCCAGGTGTGAGAGTGAAAGTGTGATTGTCTAGTTCGAAAGTGAATGTATGGTTGTTTTTGTTGTGATTGATGGTTGTCCAAAACTAGTGTAGGTAGATGATCGGTATGGTTGTAGTTAAGGAAACCGAATGGTATAGCTTGTGGTGTCTTAGAATTTCAACAACAAATCTCAGTATTATATCGGTGATATGTGAATCTAAAGCGACACGCTGGTTGTTCTTCTTGATGACAAGTCTGTTAGCACGTTGAACCACCTGTTCTTCAGAGACAATTTGAGAATTTGTTCTTGACGTGTTGAATTCTGAGAATAAGATTCAACTTTGATTAGTTTCACATGAATACAAACTTAAAAACATTTATTTCATTTTCTGTTTTTATTCACTTTGTCTGTTTTGTATGGACGGGCATACTTATGTCATTTTCTTTCTCATGTGCCTTTATTCTTGCTTTTACTGACACAAGAAGTATGCTCTTTTTTTTCACATACGATTTTTATCTCTCATTATGTTTTTAGTTATCCTCACTTAAAATTAAGTTCTTGGATACTATCTCTACGAAATAAAAGATGGAAGAATGAACGACAATTTTCAATTTTCTCATGCTTTAAAAGTGTTCATCTTAACCAATCTTTAGAGAAATAGCATCATTTTTATGGAAGAAAAAAACTTTTCAGAAAACAATTATTTTGCATGAAAGTGAGTTTTCCTTTTAGTAAAATAACCTTGAGCCCCGAAGATACACTGATTTGCTAAAGGGATACATTATCAGCTTTTAGTGATAACTAGCCCTAATAGCCATCCTGATTTATCAGTAACTCTTAGTCAAATTATTTCAAAGTAGACTCAAAAGAACTTTTGACTTGGAAATTCAGTTTGCAAAGGCATTGTGTTATTTTAAAAATTAATAGATAATGACGTGTAAAAATCTGTAGCAAAAAAGTTTATAAAATCTGCACACATCATTACTATTATTTTTTTTGAAAATATCTCGTACGAGATAAAGTGCCTCGGGAAAACTACACATGGTATAAGTACCAGTATATTAATCAACATCACTAGCGGGGTTAATCCGAAGATCGACCGTGAGTATTATAAATAATACCCTAGTGCATTGTGGTGAAATTTACGAGAGATATATCCAAATATAACACATTTAATGAGAAACATAATCACATATAACAAATAGAACATGTATTCATTCTCATAGAAACATGTTCAATTTCATATCAAAAGAATTAATAAGTACAGGCAATGTTTTGAAACCCGGTTCGACCCGGCCGGGTCAACCGGTTGGACCGGTTCCGGCCCAAAAAACGGGTCAAAACAACCCGGTTTCTTAATTAATTGAGACCCGGTTCAACCCGCTGGTTTTTTAGAAACCCGGGTCAACCCGGGTTGAGAATACCGGCCGGGTTCTTTTTTTTAATCTATTCTTAAAAATAAAAAAAATAAAACACTATTATTTACCCTTTTTCAATGTTACACTCGTTCACTTTCCCAATTCTTTTTCACGCAGCCACCATGATAACTTAGCAAGTTTTTTGCTTTACACCGACCACCAAATTCAAGTGAAAGAAACTCATTATCACCAAATTCGAGTGAAATAATCCAATTAAATAACACAAGCAGGAACCCAACATATGGTCGAACAAGAACCGTCTTCTCAAACGCAAGGTCTCGTTGATGAGGATGACGATGATAGTGAATTCCATCTCCTAAGTGATCGTGAACTTGATGCGTATAACACTCCAATGTCACAATAGCAAAATATTGTTGTGTTGTCTTAAAGTTTATGCTTTGGTATTGTCTTTTGAAGTATGAAACTTGTAATCTCGTAGGATTAACTGTAATCTCGTAGGATTAACTAATCTCGTAGGATTAACTGTATTCTCTCGTAGGATTAACTGTATTCTCTCTTAGGATTTATGCTTTGGTATTGTCTTTTGAAGTATAAAGGTTGTAAAGTTGTAATCTCTTAGGATTAACCTGGGTGTTTGGACATGTGCACAAAACCGGGTTGACCCGGTGACTCGACCGGGTCGATCACCGACCCGGTTTTCAAAACATTGAGTACAGGATTAAGAAAGTCAAACTTGGTCAACGGTTAAAGTCAATGGTCAACGGTCAACGACACAGTCAAAGTTAACGGTCAAAATCCATATACATGGTCAAACTAAGTCTACGATCTAATCTTCTAAGTTCAAGGTTTTGAGATTAAGTTTACGAGATATTTTAAAATCGTATAAAATTTACACAATTAATTATATCCGTTTTAATACTCAATTAAATAATTCGTTCATTTTTGTGAATTTTAAAAACTTTAATATATTTTTGAAAAAATTATTAAGTTTTAAAAACATTTTTAAAATTTGCGAACTTTTTGAATTAATTAAAACATTTTTCATTTTGATATTTTAAATTTCGAATCTTTTAGCGTTTTATTGATAAAAGTTGTGAAAAATATATCGTTTTGGTCAAACACGAGATGAGGGTCAAACAAAAGTCAAACTTAGTCTCGGTCCAATGTGCCTTTAAACCGGGTTAAATAATATTAATCGTAGAGCTTGAACATTGGGCAAAATGATATTGGGCTTGAAACGGGCTAAAAGTCTTATTGGGCTTTAAATAGGCCAAGACAATTTTGGGCTTCAAATAATGGGCTTTTGATGGGCTTGGAATTGGACCAATGGCTAACGAAACACGAAGGTGTAATCGAACAAAGGTAACCGACCGAGACGAGGTTTGATTGAACCTTGATGATCGACCAACATGGGTCGGCTAGCCTTGACCGACCGACCTAGGTGGTTCGGTTGGGCTTGGCTGACCGATCCATGTTGGGTCGGTTGGCGAGGTTCAATCGTTCCATGAGCTTAGCTCATTTTGGCTCAGTTTTGGACTTCAAGTCTTCATCTTTATGGTCTTTAAGTCTTGAGTCTTCCAATTTCACCAAAGTCTTCACAAACGTTTCATCAAACACTTTGTCTTCACCTTCAAAAATCTATAGTCTTTGTGTTTAAGGCTTAAAGATTGAACCTTTTTGTTACCAACTAGCAAGATTAGTGATTACAAGCTAACAACACAACAAATTACATTCAAACAATCAAAACAAACACACAAATATGGTGGTTTGGTTGAGAATGGCGCACCAAACACCCCTTTTTGATCTACTTTAACAATGATTCACTTAAATTCGAGTTAACACTAGTCTAGTTATATCATTATCTACATAAACCCTCAAGAAAATTTAACATCTAAACACATTCAATTTTTATGAACCCTAAATTAAAATTCTTTGATTTATCAAAATTAGTGAAAAGATGAACCAATTCTTGTTACAAGAGTGATTAGAAAATGATTATGAATGACTTTCATGTTTTACCTTTGATCAAAAATGGTCTTGTTTGGTTTTTTGTTGGTGACCGACCCTCAAGTGAAAGAAAGGGAGGAGAGAAGAAATTTTTGGTGAAATGAAAATGTGTGTATGGTTGGTTCGGTTAAGGGGTATTAAAAGGGAGGGGATTCGAATTTTGGCAAAACTAGTCCCTAGAGGTTTTAAACTCTATTAAACTTAGCCTAAAGTTTAAGCATTACCCCTAACACTTTAAGTATAAAACTAGCTAGCATTTTAGGTCTTAAAGATAGATAACTAATTAAAGTTACACTAATTACCTCTAAGTTTTAAACCTATTTTGCAAACATAGTTCCGGAGTTAAACTCGTTAACTCCCTCTCAAACGATGACCAATTAATTAACTTAAACACTTTTCCAAAATTATTTTCACAATTATTTTTGAAAAAATTAATTTTCTAAAAATAATTTTCCCCCTCAAACAAATACCCGTTTTCTATTTAAAGAGCTGTAGAATTTGTTTGAGCGTTCAAAATATCTGGATCGTTTTTACCAATACTGATGAATTATTTTTGAACATTTTTGGAAATTTTCATATAAAAGCTCGTTCTCCCACTCGAACAAAGACCGTAGGCTATTTAAAGATTTGTTGGATTTGTTCGAGCGTTTAAATTTTTTTGAAAATCTTTTTCTATTTAAATGACAAAACTGATTCTGATTTTCTTTCCAGCATTTTAAAAAAATTAGTTTAACTCGAGCATGTTTGAGAAACACATGTTGAGAAAAATTGCTCGAGATGAAGAAAATTAATCTTTTAAGGTCAAAATGCACTTTTGGACGTACATTTTCTTTTTTAGAAAGCGCGAGTTGTGTAGCAAAATATACACAAGTCATATTCTTGAGTTATAAAACTTTGAATGCTTTGAATCTTTAAACTCAAGACCGAGAATACTTCTCTTTTCGTTGTTAAGTATAACTGCACTGAAGCATACAATTTTCTTTTCTTTAGGGATCGGGTTGTTATTTGATATTTAATAACAAGCCATAAGAAAATTTGAGATGACATGTTTTACAAAAAATTAAACTTTTAGTCGAACTTTATCTACAATCCCGTGTTATTATTAAATGACATTTCTAATTTCGTAGATATTATCGATTTCTGAAAGACATGTCGAGAAGATTTTTTATAGTTTTTGAAAATTTTCTGATGTTATATTTTGTTTTTGAAATTTTATATTTTTGAAAAATGAAAATACTTTTTGTTTTTGAAATTTTTTTGAAAAATATTTTTTTTTGTCGTTTTTAATTTTATAAGCTAATCTACTTAAAGTACATAGGATACATGAAGTAGTAATCAGAATTACTCTTCGTTTGACTCTACAAGCCGTTTCAGCTCTTCCAGTGTGATGCTTTGCATACCGAGATGTTTAATCATAAATTTGAAGCGTTCTCTCGCGAGTGCTTTAGTGAAGATATCCGCCAGCTGATAATCGGTCTTAACAAAGTAGAGCTCAACAATCTCGTTTTCAACTTGTTCTTTGATAAAGTGGTAGCGAACAGCGATGTGTTTCATCCTGGAATGTTGCACAATGTTGCAAGATAAGGCAATGGCGCTCTGGGAGTTGGAGTACAAAGGAATCTTGTTAAAATCAAATCCGTAGTCAGTTAATTGAGATCGCATCCATATGATCTGTGCACAACAGCTAGACATGGAGATATATTCAGCTTCAGTTGAAGATATCGCAGTACACTTTTACTTCTTGGACGACCAGCTTACAAGCTTTTCTCCTAGAAATTATGCACTACCCGATGTACTTTTCCTTGAATCTTGGCAACTTGCATGGTCAACATCTACAAAAGCTGTTAGATTAAAATCGGTGTCCTTCGGATACCATAGACCCATATTAATGGTTCCTTTTAGGTACCGAAAGACCCGTTTTACCGCAGTTAAGTGCTTTTCGATAGGCTTTGCCTGGTACCGGGCACACATGCAGATGGCAAACACTAGGTCAGGGCGACTGGCTGTGAGGTACATAACGGATCCGACCATTCCTCGATAACGAGTAGGGTCAACTGGAGTTCAGTTTGGATCCTCATCCAGTTTTGATTGTCCCACCGTAGGGATGTCAACAATATTACATTTTTCAAAACCATACTTTTTGAGCATTTCAAGAGCATATTTAGATTGATTAATGAAGATGCCTATAGGACTTTATGAAATTTGAAGTGCGAGAAAAAAATGATATTTGTTCCATCATTGACATCTTAAAACGTTTGCTCATTAATTTTGCAAATTTATCACAAAAGATTGGATTAGTAGTAGCAAAAATTATGTCTTCAACATAGATTTGTACCAGTATGAGATCATTTCCTTCCTTTCAAGTAAACAAGGTCGGATCGACTACACGTTTGACAAATTTTTGGCTTAGGAGGAATTTGGAGAGTAGGTCATACCATGTGCGAGGAGCTTGTTTCAAACCATAAAGTGCTTTCTTTAATCAGAATACATGATTCGAATTTTATTGATTAACAAACCCTTCTGGTTGACTCACGTACACCTCTTCCTTTAAAATCCCATTCAGAAATCTCGTCTTCACATCCATTTGAAATACTACCATATTCTTGTGTGCAACATATGCTAAGAATATTCTGATAGCTTTAATGTGAGTGACAGGTGCAAACGATTCTTCAAAGTCGATCCCCTCTTCTTGACGATAACCGTTTGCAACTAATCGGGCCTTATTTTTCAGCACACCGCCATATTCATCAAGTTTCACTTTAAAGATCCACTTTAAGTTGATGATCATAGCTTTGTCTGGTCTTGGTACTAATTCCCATACTTCAAGCCACTCAAATTCATGGATTTCCTCTTGCATGGCTTCGATCTAACAAGATTCTTCCATTGCTTCTTTGTAATTCTTCAGCTATGCTTTAGCTAAGAAAACGTTGAAGTAGCACCATAAAGCATCGGTAGAAAGTTGACGTCTTATAGAAACAGGTTTTGATGGATCGCCGATGATTGTTACTAACATATGATCTTTTGTCCATCTTTTTGTGTAAATTGGAGTTTGTTGGAAAGTGTGCATGTTTGAAGTGTCTACAATCCTTGAAGATGACTCAGCTGATCTGGTGTTTGGAGGAGCAAATAGATTAGTAAAAGTGTCACTGTCAAACTCTACAACTTCTTTGTTTCGTTCAACATTTGTAGAATTAATTGAAGAGATTGTTGCTTTTATGTTTGGTGAAGTACTTGGAGAGGGAGCATCTTTGTCTATAGAAGTAGAAGAAGAAGAAGACACCCCGACTATATCTGGTGGAGGTAGAGTCACAGCGGAAATGGGGTTCAATGCAGCACTTGGATTCTTAAAGTATTCATCAAACATTGGTTGGAACAACAAATCTCAGTCATTCTTTATAGGAGGTTTAGTTGATGTTGACATAGCATGGTTAAGCACGAGTCTTCAACTAATGTGTCAAGAAGTCAAACTTTGAAGATCGGGTCCTGAACTGAGTTGTTCAGAAGCCATCTGAGTAAGTTCATCAAATTGTACGTTCATTGTTTCCATTATTTATCTGGTCCTTTTGTTGTAGATCTGATACGCCTTCTTGGATGGTGAATAACCGATGAAGATTCCAATATCTGCTTTAGGCTGAAGTTTCCTAAGATCCTCAAAATCGTTTATTGGATAACATAGAGCACCAAAAACGTGAAGATACTTGAGTTCTGGTTTTCGATCTCTGAGCAGTTAAATGGAGTCTTATTGTAACGTGTATGGATAAGGGAGTGGTTTTGAGTGTAACATGCAGTAGCTACAACTTCAGTCCATAGAAATAACAGAGATTTTGAGAAAATAAGCATGGTCCTTACAACCTCTACCAACGTGCGGTTACGCCTTTCAACTACACCATTTTGTTGTGGAGTACGTGCAATGGATGTATTATGAGTAATTCCAACCTCTTCCGTATAATTTCGTAATGTCTGATTGAGAAACTATGTGCCGTTGTCGGTACGAAGATATCTTACATTTGCATTAAGGCTGACTTGAGCTTGCTTCAAAATTTTGATGATAATTTCCAGAGCTTCATCTTTAGTTCTATAAAACTTCACCCAAGTAAAACGAGAATAATCATCAACGATGACAAGAATATATCTTTTCTAGTTTATACTTTCTACCCGCATCGGTCCACACAAATTCATATGCAGCATTTGAAGTTTCTTATTTGTACTTGGTTCTGGCTTGTGTGGATGAGATTACTTCTTGCTTTTTCCCATTTGACATGCCGAACACAAATGATCTTTAGTATACTTCAACTTGGGTAACCCTTTGACAAGACCTTGTTTAGCAAGCTTATTAATGGTACCGAAGTTTAAGTGAGAGAGACGGCGGTTCCATAACCAAGATTTCGTCTTTGAGGCTTTGGAGAGTAGACATATTGGAGAAAAATTCATCATATCCACCATTGAGATAGTATAAATATTATAACCACGAGACCCCGAAAGTAGATCAACACCTTCCAAGTTCTGTAAAAAACAAGTGTGTTTCCTTAAAGCTACTTCGAGATCTGAATCATAGAATTGTCCAACGGAGAAGAGATTATGACCAAGTCCTTCAACGTAGTAGACACGTGAAATAAGAATATTCCTCATTTGTAGATCTCCATATCCCATTATAGCCGCAAAATGATCTTTGTCGAATCGAACCATTCTGATAAACTTGGAAACAAAATTGATGAGCTTATCACGGTGTCTAGTCATGTGTTGAAAACCAGAGTTTAAATAACCAACGAATAATTTTACAATCTGCTTAAAAGAAGAAAAACATATTTACAAAAGGGTGGATCCTCAACTTTTGATTGGGTTCTGGGTTGTTAGTGAATCTAACTCCTAGATAGTCGAACTTCCAAGGTGGAAGCTCTTCATACCAAATAATTCCCTCAAATCCAAAGTTATACAAATTAAATGGGTGAAAATCTGAATTAATCATGCATTTAGAGAGTGATTCTCGTGCATTGGCATATCTAAGACTTAGTTTAAGACACGGTACATTAACCGGAATTACTGTGGTTGTTAAGATATGTCCAGGAGGAACAACTATGGTGGAAGTGTCGTCAGAAGAAGAAGGGGCATGGTTTTCCTACCAAGTTAAATGTCATGCCAGTGGGAATCCATTTAAGACCTATAGTTTTAAAGATTTGTCATGTTGGTTTCCATTCTTTTTTAACTTTTTGTTTTGCAGATTTAGCCACTTTACGTTTTTGTATTTTCTTAAGATATTAAACAACACAAGCATCATGATTTGCTAAAAACAAACATTCATTCCAAGATAAGCAAATAGTATCAGAATTCTTTGACAAAGCAACATTCTTAACATTCGCATTACAATGTGAAACATTATTGTTCTTATTAGCACTAGACTTAAACTTCTTATGGTGGGCTTCTATTTTATTCTTCATGCTTCTACCAGATGGTTGCGGGATCTTATCATTCTTTGTATTGCTTCTAGCCTTTGATCCGCTAGAATTAGTAGAGCTTACTCTTCCTGTAGAAGGAAACATAGTGTTGTCAGTCTTACGAGTGTTTTGCTTTACTGCATGCTTTTTTGTGATTGTCTCAATTGTCTGTTTCGTTCTAGATGCATCTACGTAAGGCTTATTGTTCCTTTTATGGCTTGTAGTGGGAGCCCACTTTTCATTTCCGCTTTGAGTGAAAGGGCATGAGGCACTAACATACACTAACAGTTCTTGAATTCGCTCAACAAACTTAGAGGTATGACCTATATGTTCATCTAAAGGTTTTAATGCTCTAGCTTCTTCTAATAATTCTTGTAGTGTTGCTACATGCTCCTTAGTGACTTTTAGATAATCGCACTGCACAACCCTATTGTTTTTAAAGTACACATTGATCGGTTTAGACTCAATCTTAACCAAACCTGGGGCAAGAATTTTTATGTATTTTTCAATTATCTTCTTGCTAGTCAAGTGTGAAGTGACTGATTTTGATAAATCATTTTTCTCAACAATTTAGGAATAACCTTTTATTTAGGAAATGAAGTTATTGAATAAAGTTTGGTTCCTGAAGTTGAAGGTTTAGAAAGCTTAGTATTCATACTTGTACCATTATGATTCATTTGAGATTCAGAAAACTTTCCTTTTAACCGTGCTCTTAACTTGTTATTTTCAGAAATCTAATCATTAAGCTTTTGTTGCAAAGAGTCAGTTTGAAGTTTCATTTTTTCCCGTGTATGCTTGATTGAATCATACAACTTCTTATATTCTAACTTAATATGTTTTCTTTCCTTAACTAAGAAAGAAACCTGAAAAGCTAGTGACACGTGCTCATCCTCTATTTTCTGACTCCTAGAATCAAAAATAGGTAATTCACACTGAGTCTTTTGGCTCTTTTGAGCTAAAATATGTTTCAACTCATTGATGACGTGTAACTTGTCTTGCAATTGCACTTTTAGATCGTTTATCTCAATAGATTGATTATTGATTGTTTTAACCAAAAACTGTTTATTTTTCGTATCAGGATCATTAAGAATCATTTGTTCTTTGTGATTTTGAAAAGCAATATCAAGAGTAATGCTGTATTCCTCAAGTTTTGAAAAATGTTTTCTTAATTTACTTAAAGACTTGTTTGATTCTTGAAGATCTAAAAGCACAATGTCGAGACTTTTACACTTTCCATAATTATCAACTTCATTCAACGAACGCAAGTAAGTACACATAATATCAATAGCGATATTTTCTTCTAAGAGTCGATCGTTGTTGATTAAAAGTTGTTTCTTTTCAATTTCAAAAGATTTCTTTGCCACTGAACATTGATCAACCTTGTCTTTCATTTGTTCAAAAATATCTTTCATTTTTTAACCTATGTAATAAATCTCTTTTCAAAAAGTTTGAAAGTTTCTTTTAGGTTTTCAGAAAATGTTGTGACATCTGCTTTAAAAGTACCTTTTAAATCCGATTGCTCCCAGCTACCAATCTCATGAGGAGACAACGTAGTTCTTCTATTGATGCATTCATCGAACTTAGTGAGAAGATCTCGTGTATTATTTAAGTTCCCGAGAACTTGACTAGTTGATGGGAGTTTTTTAGGATAAACTTTAGTTTTTGAAACAGTTACAGGAGGACGTGGTATTGAAGACCAATAAAGTTTTTCTGTAGACAATTGTGTTTGTAGAACACAAATCTCATAAAGTTTATTTAATTTGGAGTAATCAATCGGTTTAGTATTAACAACAGTTTGTTTTTCAAGCATTTTCAACCGACTCTCTTCAGCAAGTATCAGAGTTTCCTCAGAATCACACAGTTACAGGATTATGTTCTTTAATCAACACATTTCCATTATATAATGCAGGTTGTTTCCGTCGAGCTTGAGAAAGATACAAAGGTTTTTGATAACCAATAGTTGTCTTATGTGTTTCATCATAAAAAATTTGGGGTTTGGTTAGCATGTGCATTGTTTGAGTAGATTGACCAACTTTAAAAATAATGTTTTCAAGTTTCTTTTTTGCATTTTCTAAATCTACAATTTCACTGATGTTCTTTTCATACCTTTCAGACGACTCTTGTTTGAGTGTTTCAAAATTTTTCTTTAGAAAAGCAATGTGATTATTTAAATCCTTCATTTGTGTTTGTTGAGAAAAAACTTGTATTTCAAAATCTTTTACTTTTCTATTACCATCATTAATGACTATGTATAATTCACGATTTAGATATACTTTTTGTTCAGAATGACCATCTATAACTGTATATCCTAAAACTCTGACTCTGTCTTTTAATCGTTCAAGCTTGCTGGTTAATGATTCAATTTCACTTTTTGACTCTTGATTTACCTTGTTACAGTTTTCTACTTGTGATTTAATTTATTCAATTACAAACAACATCATATCATTCTTTTGTACAAGAGGAGAAACATAGTTATCTACATCGTCTCCAATAGTAAACATATAATCAGTATAAGATATAACATCGTTGTTACCCTTAAGCTCATCATAATGACTTATTTATTAGATTCAAATGTTTTTCAATAAATCCAGCTCTTGTTTATTTAGAATCTAGGCATATCAGAATCATGATAGGTATCGTAATGAGGTACCTCAGAGAGTGTGTCAGAATCATAACACCGTGTCATCATTGAGAGAACCAACATGAGACAAATTTGCCATGAAGATTGCATTTGCTGTAACTTTATCATCACAGTCTGAATCATATGCATCAACGTGGTCTGCCTTGAAATTTACTGTAGCTTGTAACTGGAGATCACTAGTCCATCCAATTCTTCCAAAATTGTCTGATAAGAATATGTTGCTCTTCATCTAATACCAACTTCTGCCTTCTTTTGCTGAGCAAAGAAGTTCTTATCCTTAAACCATTCAGAATCTTTCACCCTTTTCCTTGTAGTACACTGCTTAGCCATATGACCTTCACCTTTGCAGTTATAGCATCTGATTACCCTTGGTTGATTTGCCCCTATATTTCTAACTGCATTTATAACCCATGCTCCTGAAGCTTGATTATTTCCAGCATTGCCCGCATAACCTTGAGACTGTCTACCTTGAACATTCTGAACCGTAACTTGGTCGTTTTGAATTATAGCTTGAGTTCTTGGATTAGACGAAGTTTGAAGTTGGTTATTAGTGGGAGGAAACTTTGAGCAGTACACTAAACTAAAAAAAGATCATAGCTTTATTGAGACTGGCTATTGGATCATTTGTTGGAAGAAAGGTTGGTATAGCAAGTCCGATATCAGGTTGAAATGTTGGTGGTTGTTGAACAACTAAAGGTGCATAGCTTTGAAGTGGAGGTGACTGAATAAGTTGTTGGGTTATTAGAGTGCTTGATTTGTAGTGTCGATATGGTTGATAAACTTTAGATGGTTGAGCTGGATACTGTGTTTGATTACTACTGTATGAAGGAAGTGGGTTGTAGGTATTTGCCAGCAAAGCAAGTGGTTCTGGGAATCCTTGTCGCATTACTTGAACTTCTTTAGTATCTCTTTCATTGTGTTTGAGGAAAGCGTACAACTGATCAAAAGTTACACTATGAGATTTCTTACTTGTTAAGCTGTTATGACAAACCCACTCCACTTGGGCTTTGAAGTGGAGGTGACTGAATAAGTTGTTGGGTTATTAGAGTGCTTGATTTATAGTGTTGATATGGTTGATAAACTTTAGATGGTTGAGTTGGATACTGTGTTTGATTACTACTGTATGAAGGAGGTGGGTTGTAGGTATTTGCCAGCAAAGCAAGTGGTTCTGGGAATCCTTGTCGCATTTCTTGAACTTCTTTAGCATCTCTTTCATTGTGTTTGAGGAAAGCGTACAACTGATCAAAAGTTACACTATGAGATTTCTTGCTTGTTAAGCTGTTGTGACAAGCCTACTCTACTCGGGTTGAAGATGATTCAAAAAATTATGTTAATTTGCATAGATGTCATAGACATAGGAATCATGTTCATGTCATTGATCAGTTTAACAAATCTCAGATAGTAAGAGTGGATTGATTCTCCAGGTTCAGATGTGAATTTGTCAAATTCATTATATAGTATAGACTCACGTTCTTGTTTGGTCATCTATGTGCATTCCATAAGTTCTTTGATGCGATCCCATATGTCCTTTTCAGTTTGATAGTGGTTGATGAGAGTGTAGATGTCAACTGGCAATCCGAGAAGAAGTATGTTAACAACTTTGATGTCATTGTCATAACGTAACTTGTCATCTCTTTTAAAGTCTTCAAGTCTTTCAGCACGACGGATGTCAGTAACGCCGTTTGTGTCTTTAATAGTAATTTCTGACTTGAATTTAGAAGGACCGTGTTCGACTGAGTCTCTTAACATTTCACCATTCTCTTTTCCTCGGATATATAGTATAATTTGGGTCTTCCAACTATCATACATGCCTTTTTCGAGCATCGGGGGGTGGGTTTCAGAACCTGCTGGAATAACGTTCTCTGCCATATTAGCCATTGTGAATTTGATTGTGTAGACTTTATAAGAATTGATATTTGTAAGGATCGTTTTGACAAGAAGAAGTGTTGAAAGTTTTGTCGAAAGATTGTATTTTTAACACGAACCGAGTCAAAAGATTAGAACTGTATCAATTTAGTTTATTAAATAACCTTAAAGTTTAAATCTTTTTAACTTAAAACCCCTAATTTTAACCTTAAACCACAAATTAATTATCCACTAACTTTCAAAAATCACCTTTTTCATTAAATACCCACTACAAAACCCTATTTTTCACTTTATTAATTTAATAATAAAACCTTTTTAACCCTAAAAATTACAAAACCCTAATTTAGAAAACTAGGGTTTAGTTTTAAAATATTTGGACTCGATCCGGGTTCGAAAGATGGTGGAGGTTCGGTTGGTGTAGGCTGACCGAACCAGGGGTGGTTCGGCTGTAGGAGATTCGGCTGGTGGTGGTGGTCCGGCTGGGTGGTTCGGCTGGAGGTGGTTGACCGAACCAGGTGGGTCGGTTGGTGTATGCTGACCGAACCTAGGGTGGTTCGGTCAGACTCTTCTGACCGAACCTCGTGGGTCGGTCACGGGTTATTTTGGTTTTGTTTGCGAGCTGTTTTCCGGTGATGTTTCAAGCGTAAAAATTGAATCTTTTTGCTAGAATACTAAAAAAGTTCGAACCATTATGCAAAAGTTTGAAACTTTTTTCACGAAAACCACTTAAAGACTTCGATTTGAATGTAAAGATTACGTTTTTGAGTGATTTTTGCAAAGTAAATTGCAAAAGTTCAAGACTTTATCTTCCGAAATCTCTAAAAATTACAACTTTCTTCAAATTTTGAGGTTTTGTCTTCAAGAACTTGTCTTTTTAGTCTTTATAGTCTTCATAATCTTCAAGTTCTTCAAAGTCTTCAAATTTGATAACTTTCTTCACGAAAAACACTTTAAATCATCCCATGGCGATTGATACCAATTGATACAAATACTAATATGTATACAAAATACTATACTATAAAGTTTTAGAGAGAGAGTAGAGAGAGATAATTGCCTCTTAGAGAGAGAAAGAGAGGCGTGGGTGATGAGAGGAGAGGGAGATGAGAGAAAGAAAGAAATATTAGATTAGAAAGAGAAGAAATCACCAACCTTAACTCTTTCGATAGCCATCATTTTATAGGAAGGAAGGAGAGACTAGGAAGTAATTAAGGTTTTTACATATTACATATAAGTCCTTCCCTATTTGCACTAGTTAATCCCTACACTAAATAAACTAGATAAATTGGCAATGTAATCAACACTTTTTTGTTTCTAACAAGTCGTTGTTTAACGCTCACATAATCACTAGGTATGTACGTCCGACTATGTGAACTACTGCCTTCATTGTCATTAAATGCTAAATGATGTTCGTTCAATTCGTATAAACAATACAATTATTTGGCCTTCATTTCATCGTCAAAATGATCCATGGAAGTTAAAATTGTATGAAATATGGAAAAGATAATTAAAATGTTTTATGTATGTGAAAGTGTAGTTATATTCTGATTTGGGTTAAATATATGAAAAATAATAGATAAAAGTGGGTATTTATAAGTAAAAATGGGGTGTTTTTCTCGTTTATAGCCGTTATTAAATGTTCTGATTTTGAAAAAAAAATACAAAAAGCACGAGTGAGTGGGTTGGCGGATGATGTGTTGTCGTGTAGGGTCAATTTATTGATTACCAAGTTTTAAATTTATATTTAGCCGACTTATCCTAAAACAACACTTTAACGGGCAGTGTACCCGATCGGGTAGAGTTTCGTGGTAAGTAGGGTGTCGAACACTAAGAGCGAGGTCATTAACCTTATATTCTATCAGTATTTTAATTAATACTAATTATGTGGGCTAATTACTAATTACTTGTTAAACATTGCTAAACCTAGTCTAATGATATCGGGGTGTTTTCAGCCTGTGAGACTGGCACAGGTTTGTATGGTGACAATTAATTATTCATACACATAAACATGCAAGAATAAATCAGAAGATAAAAGAGCGGTTACCGCAAACTGATAGAAAACGTATTAGCTATATTTAATCAGATTAATGCTGAGTTTATTTGTTTAGTGCAATTGTTTCTTTCTCACAGCAGGATTATGTTCTTACAGATTAGGCGGGACTCATCCTAACACCTAGACCACGTTGAATCTGTCACAATTAACGTATACGCATAAAGCATCCTTTTTAGTTTAATTATAAGCTATCTTGGGATTAATGAAATGGTAATTTGTTAATAACCTTACCCATCGGGACTTTACCACTTACTGTTTGACGGTATTTCTATATATTGGTAGTTATGTTAAAGTCATTTATCATTATTAAAGAAACATACTTCGTTGTAACATTACGGGTACTGCCGTCCAACTAGCTCATAATTTAAAGACAAAAGATGAACATTCTTTGTGCTCCTTGGTCATAATATAAACAATATATGGGAGAGTTATCCCAGTATCTAGTTTACTTGTTAGGCATAACTAGACTCAGTTGAATGATAGGTCGCATATTCAAACACGTAGACAAGTATCATGTGATATACATAATTAAACTTTCAACGATAAATTAAGAAATCGAGTTTAAAACAAACCAAATATTAAATCTTCATTAAGATGGCTAATACCCAAGGGTATTAGCCCATAACCATTGTAATTATATAAGCGTGATCAAATAACCAAGGTAAACTAAACGTTTTACCGAACGATATCAAAAATTAAATGATTACAAGAGTATAGGAATTACATGGTGTCTTCTATGAAATTGTGATCGATGCTTGACCTTTGGCTGCTCTTCTTCTCTTTAGAGAATCGTCTTTTATTTGTATGGTATAGAGAATATGATTTTGCACACCGAAACTCGTTTTTGAGTCTTCTATTTATAGCATCTGAAATTTGATGGATACGCCGTATTGAATGAGGTCAATACGGTGTATAGGGGTGTTTTTCTTAGAGTGCGCGCTAAGTTTATAATCAATTAGATATATCTTCCCAGATTTATTTATTCACCAAATCTCTGAATGTCTATCCAACTGGATACGACGTATGAAGGAACTTGGATACGCCGTATTGGGAAGTGAGAATGCGCGTTTTCTTGTGAAGTCCAGGCCCTGATATGCCGTATCTTCTTTTCTGGTTACAGTGTATTGGGCAGAAATAAGCAATCTTCATATATTATCGTTTAAGCTCCAAAAGTGCGTCTTTTAGCATGTCTTCACAAATCACTCTATAATTACTGTAATTTACAACTTTAAGCAATTAAGTAACGATCCTTGCAATAATTATATAAAAGTGGATAATTTATTTGGGATAAAAGATGGTATAAATGTAACGTAATTTGATGTCATCAAATATCCCCCCACTTGAATCTTACTTGTCCTCAAGTAGACTCTAGAAATTTATTGAAAATGTATCCCAACCGGAGTTAAGGATTTTTTCGTTAAGCATTTCTTTTGTTTTAATCACCTGTACAAGACCAAGCACCTTACGAAATATGGGAAATGAAAACACTCAGATCACTCAACTAATCTAGGGTGTAACATTTAATTGGTACGCTCATTTGCTCGGTCGTGATTAGTTTCATATCATATGCTTGGCAAGGATACACATCTCCACCAATAGAGCTAAGGAGAAACAAGTCAAAAGGTAAATTGGGTTTTTATAAGGCTTAAGGTTGATCATTCTAACAATCTTTCACCGATAATACCACACCAATAAGGTGGCTGAATCATACATACACGACCGTAACGACGGAATAGACATGTACAATTCGATCACATCCTCATTCGATTTTAACCAAGGGTTATGATGAAGAACGATATAAGGTAGGGATCTTCTAACTTTCACCAAAAGTAATAAACCAACAAGGTGGGTGAATCATGCATACATGGCTGTAACAACGAAATAGACATGTGTGACTCGATCTCAACCTCATTCGAGTAAAACCTAAGGTTAGTTGCTAGGAAAGAGAAGTAAATTGTTGTTAAATAAAATTCACAAAACAAATAGATTAAGCTTGGACAAATAAGGTAGTTACTAGTAACTTTTCTCGACCGTTTCATGATAAAGACTCAAAATATATACAAATGCCTCGATCATAGAAATGACAAAGACAACCTAAGTTGGCGTTCCCATAACGGTCAACTTCCCAATCATCCCAAATTTTACATACTTTTACAAAAGTGGTGATATCGGCCACTTTATACAAGACTATACATCGTTAATTTTTATCCACATATCAACGAATAATCGATCCTTCTAATTATTTCATCGATTTATGTTTAGCTAACCGACTATTAATCACCCTTCTCTTTTTTGATGCATTTTCTCTTTTTCCATTTTTTAAAGAAAACCTCGGTGCAATTTCACCGTCTTCACAATCATAATTCATCCGGATAATTTTTCCTTCAACACTTCATATTCAGACACAATAAATAATCGCGAAAGTAGCAAAATACACGAGCTACATATTTTCCCATTGCATTGTGCAATTTCCCGACCTAACCGGATATAGAAAATTTCACTTTGACACAGGAAATACAAAACTTTACACAAAAGCAACTAGCAACTGTGGCGCACGAAAAAGCCCCTCACCCAACACTCTTACATGAAAATCGATATTTCCGCAAAGTTTAATGGAAGAAAATGATTTGCATGCCTAACAAACACCTAAAATTAGACATAAAGATGTGATTGCTTGATTTGAAAAATTAATTTGTAGGAAATGATGAAAGAGAAATAATGTGATACACTTGTCAAAAAATAAATAGTGTAGGTTTATTGTTTGGTCTCATTGTTAGACCTATATATCAAATGGAATTATCGTGAAAAGTAACAAAGGAGATGTGGGGAGAAAAGAGTATTATTATTGATTGATGATCTGACGAGGTTATAAGTATAAAGGTATTTATAAGGTAAATGGTTATATGTTAAAACTCTAACAAGTTATTATAAATTATGATGAATAGCCATAAGCTCACAAACAATATTTTACATACTTATACGCTATGGACCGGCTCATTAGAAACCCTATAAAGAAAAACCAAGTGGGATAAAAACTTGATGAGATAAAAAAGAGTTCAATGTGCATAATGCTCCTCTTAAAATAAATGTATATCTTTCAAGCGGCAAAGACTGGTCTTTCGAACCATTTGCTCAAAAACTTTTTTTCAAAAAAAGATTTTGTGAACAATATGCCAAATTGTCATTTGATCGAATTTGAGAAATATCAATAACTCATTCCTTTTGTAGACCATATGTAAAGAAACATTTCAGAGAAATGTGTCTTATTTTGTCTCCCTTGATATACTATTCCTTGATTTGAGCTATACACGTCGCATTGTCTTCAAGGTTGGATTTCTTTTGATAAACCCGAGTATGCATTCTTCTTGGATATGTTGAATAATCGATCTTAACCAAACACACTATCAGTCGGCTTTATAAAGTGCAATAAGTTCATCATGGTTTGATGATGTAGCAGTTAATGATTGCTTTGTCGACCTTCAAGAGATTGCGGTGTCTCCATACATGATTACATACCATGTTGGTGATCATGCCTTATGTATATAAGACAAATATCCAGCATCCACGTATCCAACCAACTTTTATTTTGAATTCTTTGGGTAAAATATTCCTGTATCACGGCTACCACAAAGATAATGAAATATGCGTTCGATTCTGTTAAGATATGTACATATATCAAATAATATATGTCCGAAAATATGTGAGCCTATGGGGGTACAAGCATATACATAGAGGATACATTTATTAATGTAATTTATATATTTATTGTATATTAATTATATTAATATGTTTCACAAAATATTTAAAACGATCGAACCAAAAGAGTATAAGGGAGGAGTGTGTCGATTTATGAAACTTGAGGAGGTGATCTAGTCTAACTTGAAGAACAAGTTTAGAGACTATATAAACACCCCAAAGTTCAAAAATTACTAGCGATATATGATATACCCAAAAAATAGTCGACACAATATATATCCCTATATTCTACACAACTCATAACAATCCTATAAGTCAAACAATTTGTATGGCTTAGAAGGAACTCCATACGTAAGCATGATATGATATACCATGATATAAGTCATGCATGACTACATCACGTGAAAAACAAAAGCAAACATTCCTTTTGCTTATTACATGTGATCGGCAGTTTGAATCCCGAGTGGGTTTCGATCGTTGCTTTAATAAAGAAAACAAGAACATCGTGTTCGGTTGTTTAATCATGAAGAAAGTACTAGCATCCTAGCGTATCTCGGTGACGTGTAGTGTATGCATACCACGAAGATTATCTACTTTGGTAACATGTTAAGTTTCGCGTATTAGATTTATACATACGCGTATATTCAAGACGGTGTTTTAATTGCTAAAAGGTACACGTCCTTGATCCTTTGTTAATTATCTATTCTATACGTGTTTATATGTTTTCCGCTATGTACTCGTGATTTCAATTGGTCAATAGTTGTTAAAAACCCAACAGTTGTATCAGAGCCATGTTATAGAATTGTAATTACAAAGAAGTAAGATTTGACAAATTAGGGTTCTTGGTTAACTTTTTAGGCCCTTTGGGCGTTATATACTTGTAAAAGATTGGATCTTTATAGTGGATAAAATTAATTAGACAAAACCCTAGGTTGTATGTAATTTTATGTGTTAAATTCGATAGTTTAATTTGTTAATTGATCGGATTTAATTAATAGTTAATTTGTTATCCATGATAAACACATGCAAGTTTATCATGGATTGATATATGATATGATTCTTGGTTAATTGTTAATTGTTTGACATGCAAATTCGATGATTAGAACATAAAAGTTGAGTTTTTTTTAGTTTTTCGGATTGTTTGACGCACTGTTACTAAAATATTCATCGTACGTCGAAAGAATTTGAAAATTTTATGGTAGATCCACGACTCAGTAAACTTTGTAGTTTACTGCAAAAGCTGGGGAAGACCTTAGCTATGTCCTGTCAGGGCCTGAAGTTGAATGAAATTTTCTATCAGCTTTTATGTGCTATGTAGTGTAAGTTCATATATGGCTTACGGAAGCGATTATATCAATGAATGTGGCCCGATTCATTAGAAGAAGGAGCCTTATATGAATATATACATTATTTAATTATTCGATAATTAGAATCATCATTAATATTTGCATATGTTAATTGTTAAGTGGTTTTTAAATAAATGTTATGTGTATTAGTAGTTTATATTTATTTGTTTTTAAAAGTTTTTTACTTGTGTAAAAACAAAAGGGTTTTTTTGAAAAAGAAAATATATACATGACTAATGACTATGAAATAAGATTTATTATAGACTATTAATTGTGAAGTCTTATAAGTCACTCGGATGTGGTTATCTATAATGTTAGGCTCATACCTTAACTTCCCACGATGAGACTTGCAATTAATAGGTGTATAATGTGTTTTAAATCAAAGATTGAATTTTATCAATGACGAAATTTGCAAAAGTACTATTTAGTTGCAAGGCATATCACCAAGGGTTTAAGGTTCATATACTCTATAAATCCCTGATATCTTGCAATTATTTAGGAAGCGCGAATGGTCTAGGGTTTGAATGGTTTTTAATCATTCTTTAATCTTTTTCCGCGATAAAATAAGAATTCTTTAGGTTTGAAAACACGTTGAATCGTCAATTTTTAAAGGTAACACTTTTTATACATGAGATGTATAGAAAATATGTGATACCATAAGAAATAACTTAATTGAGTAAAGTTTTTATTAAAATTAATGATACGAAGATGTATGCATGCTTCTTCGTACATATTTGCCACGCCAAATAAAAATACCATTTTTTAAATAAGTTGTTGCCATCCAATTTGAAAGAACACTTGCATTTGGATTTTACATTACGTGAGACGTAGTTAGATTGCAAACCCAAGGTGATTACACACTTTTCGTGAGACGTTGGTGTTACATAATCACAGTTCTTGATTGGACGACTTAATTGAGGTAAGCTAGTGAGACCTTATGCTCAAGGCATAAATGGGATAAAACATGCTTACTAGCATATTAATGTAATAAAGTAAGTCCCATAATGTTCTAGGAATTGCACCGGTGGCAATTATTGATCGTCAATTACCTTTTGAATACACCATTGCTAGCAGATCAACTGATGTGATGGTGGTATGTCAAGTTGGATCCTAGGCCTTAGAAAATTAATTGTTTATATATTTAAACATGGGTAGTTAATTTTTTTCAAGGAGTATTATCAAAAATACTAAAATCTTGAACTTAATATGTTTTGTAGATGGCACTACCTGTCTAAAACATAAACCATTCGGCTTTCAGGTCAATGTTTGAAAGAGAAAAACTTTCTGGTTCAAATTTCAATGATTGGTTTCATTCACCTAAGATGGTCTTGATAGTTGAAAAGAAACTGTTTGTCATTGAACAACCTATTCCCCCTGCTCCACCTGCCGATTTCAAGTACTTGCGTAGTGGAATGCGGTTTATGATGCTCATAATGAGGTTGCTTGTCTTATGCTCGGAAGTATGACTCTTGAACTACATGGACAACTCAAAAATTCCTCACCTTATGAAATGCTTCAGGAGATTTTATCCATGTTTGACAAATAAGCTGGTGTAGAGCAGTTTGACCTAATCCAAACTTTCCATGCTTGCAAACAAGAGGAAGGAAAAGCAGTTAGCTCATATGTACTTAAGATGAAGGGATATGTGGGGCAACTGGAACGTCTTGGTTATGTGCTCCCACAAGATATTAGTGTTGGTCTAATCATGGCCTCACTAGTAACTTTGATGGATTTGTAAGGAACTACAATATGCATAACATGAGGATGACAATCGGTGAACTACATGCTCTGCTTATTGAGTATGAGAAATGTTTACCTAAAAAGGCTGCTACACCGCAAGTAATGACGATTTAAGGTGGTAGAATCCAGAAAGCCAATAAGAAATCGCTTAATGCTAAAGACAAAGGTAAAGGAAAAGGCAAGGGAAAGGATAAAAGTTATATCCCTAAGCCTAAAAAACCCTAAACCTTATGCTAAAGAGAACCGAGCAAAGGATGATGCCTACCACCATTGCAAAGAGGTGGGGCATTGTAAGAGGAATTATCCTGCTTACCTTGCTGAGTTGATTAAGAAGAAGAAGCAAGTTGGCACTCCCAGTTCTTCAAGTATCTTCACTATAAAATTATTTTCTTTCCTTAATAAATCCTGGGTGTATGACACTGTTTGTGGTACTCACATTTGTAACATAAAACATAATCTTAAAGGGGAAAGGAAGCTGAAACAAGGAGCTCTCTATTTGTGCATGGGTGATGGCGTTCGTGCATAAGTAGAAGCTATTGGAAGTGATGACTTAGTTTTACCTAATGGCCTAGTGATTTGTTTAGACAATTGTCGTTATGCACTACTATAACTAGATGTGTTGTTTCAGTTTTACGTTTGGTAGACAATGGTTTTATCCAATGTTTTATGGATTATGAAATTTCAGTTTCTAAGAATTATGTTCTTTATTTTAATGCTATTCTGAGTGATGGTATTTATGAAATTGATATGCTTAATCTTGTGCCAAATGTTAATTCTATTTATAATGATAGATACTTCATTACCTTTACGGATGATTATAGTCGTTATAGTTATGTTTATTTACATAAACATAAACATGAAGTCTTTGAAACATTCAAGGTGTTTAAGAATGTAAGTAGAAAATCAACTCGGAAAGACTATAAAGGCACTTCTGTAGCTCATAATTTAAAGACAAAGATAGAACATTATTTGTGATCCTACAATCCAGTAATATAAAACACGATATGGGGGAGCCATCCAAGTATCTAGCTCACTTGTAGGGGTAACTAGACCCATTGAATGATAGGTCGCATATTCAAACACGTAGACAAGTATCATTTGATAAACATAATTAAACTTCAACGATAAATTAAGAAATCGATTTAAACAAACAAACTTAAATCTTCATTAAGATGGCTTAATACCCAAAGGTATTAGCACATAACCTTGTAATTATACAAGCTGATCAAATAACCAAGGTAAACTAAACGTTTTACCGAACGATACCAAAAATTAAATGATTACAAGAGTATAGGAATTACACGGTGTCTTCTATGGAATCGTGATTGATGCTTGACCTTTGGTTGCTCTTCTTTTCTTTAGAAAACCGTCTTTTATGAGTATGGTATGAAGAATATGATTTTGCACACTGAAAACTCATTTTTGAGTCTTCTATTTAAGTTCTCTAAAATTGGGATAGCCCTATTGGCAAGGCCAATACGGCGTATTCGGGTGTTTCCCTTGGAGTGCGCGCAAAGTTTAAGATCAATATGATATTCATTCCCAAAATAATAATATCTCTGTATCTCTGAATAGTTATCTTGATGGATACGGCGTATGGCAGAAGATGAATACGTCATATTGGGAATTGGTTGAACGCGTTTTCTTGTGAAGAGTTTTTGGTTGCTGATATGCCGTATCTCTTTTTGTGGATACAACGTATTGGTTAGAATAATGCAATTTTTAAATATCTTTGTTTTAGCTCTAAAATATGCGCCTTTTAGCATGTCTTCACAAATCACTCCTCAATTACTGCAAATAACACTTTTAAGCAATTAAGTACAAATTCTTGCAATAATTATACAAAAGTAGGCAACTTATTCAGGATAAATGATGGTATAAATGTGACGTTATTTGATGTCATCAAATACCCTCCCATTTGAATCCTACTTGTCCTCAAGTAGACTCTAGATTTTATTGAAAATGTTTCCCAACCGAAGTCAAGGATTTTTCTGTTTAAACACATCTTTTGATTTAATCCCATGAGTTCAAAGAAAGTTTTGAAACGAATCACGACATACGTCGCAAATCTTTCATCATGAAAGATTACTTCACAATGATCAAAGTCATGATTCAAATGCGTTTTTACGAAGGGATGCCACTAATTTTTATAATTAAGAATTTATATGTGCCATCTGGCATTCCTTTCGACCCCAAGCGGTTCTATAAGGATGGTGATTACACGAAGAATTACAGAGGCCAAATTACGTTTTCTTTATTTTATTAATTTCAGAACAAGGTCTCCTAAGATGGATACAGCGTATCAACTTCTAGTCTATACATCGTATCAATCATTTTAACCAGAGTTGACTAAGTCAACCTTTTTGTCCAATACGACGTATTGGATAATAAATGTTTTGTCTTATCAACTCAAATATAATTCCCAACAAATGTAACCTTTGCCCTTTTTGTGTTTTGAATATTTCATTAATAGTCCTTTGACTATTTGATTGTTGTCAGTATTATTCTGATTTTGTACCGTGTTGACGGTGGTGATTTTATGAGATATGTGATGATTTGAGGTTTATTGTGATTAATAATCCCTTTTGGAAGATATTATTATGTTATTCGTATTCCGGGTGGTTCGACCCGTGAATTTTGAGAAATACCAAAAAAATGAGTCTGACACGTTCATTAATGTCCAAATGAGTTTTGAAAGGTGTAAAGTAAAAAATATGTTCTGTAAATACTCTAGGTTAATGGAAAATTATTTTTAAAGTGAATAAATATGTTAATTAACTTTGAGAAAAAATTTACGGTTGAGTTTTACGAGTATTTAAGTGATTTCGACAGGAAAAGAAAGGCCCGGGTCCCTTTGGATTCCATGGCTGGTCAAGATAAGTCAAGGAATAAAAGGTGGCTTAATTTTAGCTAACCTTGTCCCATTTGTACACTTATATGCTTTCCACTAGAAACATTATTCAATAATCCTTATCATTTATTTTTCAAAAAAAACACACACATAAGTGTGTGTGTGTGTGTATATTCGGCCGCCACTACACCATCATAAATCCACCATAAATTTTCCAACTTTGATCGAGAACGTGATATTCCGGGTTGATACGAGTGTTTGGGTATTCATTTAAACAACGTTTGGGTTGTCCGGTTCATGTCGAAATATACACTTTTAAAAATTTTCTTGTAAGTTTCCAAATTTAAATTTCGTTTGTCCTTTTGGGTTTATTTTGATGCATAAATGTTAGTTGTAAAAGTTGATCGTTATAAAAATCGATTTTTGGAAACAAAACGAAAGAAAATGGTGCGTTTGGTTCGTGTAACAATAAAAAGGAAAAAGAGGGTTTTTGTAGTTTTGATGTTGTGGTCGTGATGGTTGAATAATATATGATGCTAGAATGCTTATTTTTTATAGTAGCTTGTATGGCTTATTCGGGCTTATTTTTTTGCTATTTCTTGGCTTATTTGGGCTTATATGCCACGTATAGTTTCCCAAAATCACTAGGAAAGTAATTTTGATTATTTTTGTGTTATGGCGTATGTTGTAGACTATTTTTGAGGCTTATGGTAATAACCAAATGCGATACGTAGCTTATTAGCTTATTTTCAAGCTTAATATATGTATTTCGGAGTTTATGGACTCATGACCCAATAAGTGTATTTGAGCCGCGACTTAATGGGAGGGCTTATTGTGGTCTGGATTATTTTCTATATATAAGTATATACTTATATATGTAAATGGACCTTGGTTTTGGACTTGGATTGTATTTTGGACTTATAAATGTCTTAATTGACCCTTGTTGGGCCTTAAAGCCCAATAAGCGATATTTAGGTTATATGAGAGTTTTGTCTGACTTTTGAAAGTGAAAATGTATTTACGAAGTGATATTGAACGATATTTTGGGTAAAACATTTTAGTAAACGTTACAGATTGAGATTTTGGAATTTTGTCGAAAAGTGTCGAATTTATGAAAAATGTTAAAAATAAGGTTTGAAACCTTGGAAAACGTTGTATAAGCGTACGGGTCATGTCGAAATTCTGTAAAAAGTTTATACTTAGAAATTTTCCTAAAAACATGATTTTTGATTTTTAAATAATAATATATTATTTAATTATTTATTTATTTAATAAATTCACTAAAAGACGAAAAATATATTTTTTCTCGAAACTTCTCTAATGTGTTTATTATAAGTAAACGTTTCATTTTTAACCATATTATGATTATTTTGAAGTGACTAAGGTTTACCGAATGGACTTGTCGATATATATTTATAATTATAAATTATAAATATTTATTTATATTACTTATCTATTTTCTCTAAATAGTATAAGTATGTATTATCGGAGAATGAGATATATGATTGTGTTGCTATGATTGTGGAATTATATCGTCATCCATCATACCACTAAATTGTTTTGCCCCGGGTAATTGTTACAACGCGCCGGTCTATCCTAAAACTCCTATGCATCAAACAGTGTGAAGTTTGAAATTGTTTTTTGGATTTGCGATGATTTATTAACTGGACATTACTAGACAAGTTCATTTGTCGCGGCGTAAGATTGTTTTGGAATTGGATGATTAAATTGGGACATTAACTGGACTAGGTCGTGTGCGAGCGTCGTTGCATTTGCTTGTATGATTGAGATTCGGTTGCTAAAGACTTGCTTAAGGTGAGTTCTCGTAGCCCCACTTTTTACTGTTTTTCTGTTGGGGGAAAATGTACTCAAATGTGTTTTGAAATGTTTTGAATTTAACTGTGCAAAATGTGGTTTTGTTTTTGGGACAAGATATGTGCTTATGACTGTTATGTGAATATTATGCATGATTATTGGATCGGATGGGTACGCCTACCCAGTGTTTTAAGATTATTGGATCGGATGGGTACGCCTACCCAGTATTTGTGTGATTATTGAAGCGGATGGGTACGCCTACCCAAGTTTGTGTGAGGTCCTGCCCTAATATTAGTGCTCCAACTGGTAGGCCCTTCAGGTGCGTAAGTGACATATGGTGATTGACTAGCGTAGGATGCTATGTCTTGAATTGTTTGCATATATTCACTGTCATATAGCACTATTGTCCAATGTTAAAATATTGGCACATCTTTTGGGTTTAAGGTCAAACCTACGAGCTCACCAACATTATTGTTGACGTTTTCGAGTAGCATTTTTAGGTGAAGTGAAAGCAGAATAGTTTGGTGATTGTGATAGCAGACTTAGAAGTATCCCGGGTGAAATTTCGTGTGAAGTCTTGCTTGCTTGTCGTTTTGATTTTAGTATTGGGATGTTTTAGATTAAGTTTGGATTTTGGACCCCTGTGTGGGCATTTGAATAATTGTAAGAGATTGTGGATTTTAGTTGTGATTTAGGACATCACTCGAGTTGTTCGAGGTTGATGGTCTTCATAGCACTTGGAGTTTATGCAATGTAGTTTTCTCTATTTTTTACCCTGTGTTATGATTGATCATTATGTTGCATTCTTGAGTTTCCTCCTTTGTCGGGGTGTGACATTAATGTTTCCGGAAATTGCAAAAAAAAAACATCGAAAACAACTTTTTTTTGACTTTGTCACTGAAGCTGACACGACGTTACAAAAAAGCCACCGAAGCCTAACGAGTGTTATTTCTCCCGTCAAGTGGCCTAACGTGCTCAGCATGCGAGGTTATTATCATAATTACATTGTTCCCGCTAAAAAATTACACGTGTTCGATACATGCACTTGCATAACACTTCCCAATAAACGCTTATTTAAGGGACTAAATTTCTAACGAAAGTTTGGTCTATATGATTGTTCTTTCTCACCACACATTCAAGTTAAACATTTGTTTACAATTATACACTACCTATTCTACTCATGGCGCCGATTTGTGAATGTGGCAAAACCGCAGAAATCAAAACAGCATGGACTAACAGGAACCTAGGTCGAAGGTTCTATAGTTGTCCTGGATGTGGTTTACTAGGTGGATTGACCCCTCAAATGTGTTACTAAGCAGTCGATGTGATTCCTGGCCTCTCAA
The DNA here is from genome assembly GCA_026074375.1 of Tanacetum coccineum. Classification (NCBI taxonomy): domain Eukaryota; kingdom Viridiplantae; phylum Streptophyta; class Magnoliopsida; order Asterales; family Asteraceae; genus Tanacetum; species Tanacetum coccineum. The sequence goes on from BQNB010004262.1 coordinate 28,964, forward strand.
AGGAGATGAATGAGCTAGAAGAAGACCCGAATGAGCAAGTGTTGTTAATGAGGGAGGAGGATGCACTGGTTAAGAAGCTCAAAAATATGCTTGTTTTATGTTTGATCTTTGTTTCGTCGTCTTTAAGTGTTTTTAGTTTGGTATGGAGGTCTTGTGTTGTCTTTTAGGTTTGCTTAATTTCAGGGAATAAGGTCATCCCTAGTTTGTATCGACCTTCTTATGTTAATAAAGAAATGATGTTTGTGGTATAATAGTGGGATCATTGTTCTTGGTTTTTGTTTTTTTAAAATACAATGTAGTTGATATGGATTGTTGATGATGGTGTTTTTGGTTGATTAAAAACGATATGGGTATCGATTCTGTACAGTTTTAGTTTTTTATTTCAAATCTAACCAATGAATACTCAGTAGATAGAAATTGCACTTGTTTTTTAGTATTTGCACATGACCTCGCTAGAAAGAAATCGACAAACGTTGGTGGAGTATCTATTATCTAGAATCTTATATGTGTTGTAGTCATGCTGGCATCCAGACGCATTTACATTCAACATTTTGCTCTTTTACTCAAATGGAGAATCTTACGAGCAAATATCAGGGGAGTTTCTTCGTTCTAATTCTTTTTTTTGTTTTTAATGTTTTTATCTATACAATGTCAACACCGAGGACGTTGTATGATTAATGGGGAGATGGGGAATCTAGAATGCTACTTCCTATTTTACCATTAATATGCTTAAATTATGCTTAAATTTTAAAAAAATTCAAGCACACTTTTGTGCAATTACGTTGTTGATAGAAATAATGCCTAAAAACAATATTAATATTTTTCGATCTCTCTACGTTTTGATAATTACAAAATATAAAAACGTACTTAATGAAATATTAAATATAAAAAAGTTACTTGTAGTAAATTTTTATTTCAAAAATTTAACACTTATAAAAGGTATGAATAAAAAAATGTTTAATAATTTTATGATCAAAGGATTTTTTATTTACCTCACACTTTTATAAAAATATCATAACATTTTTATATCTTTTACAAAAACATTTTTGGATTTAAAATAAATGTTGTATTCAAATAAATATTTTGAATTTAATTTTTCTACCCAAAAACGACTAGAAATGTTCCAGAAAACACCTTCCCCAGAAAAGACAAAAAAGGGAGCGTCTAGGCTGGGCGTGGCCCCTTAATTATAAGGGGCGGCCCCCTTTAATTTTAATGGGGACCGCACCGCTAATTAAGGGACCTGTCCCAGACAAAATCCAGACATTCAGCTGACCTTTAAATACTGGAATATTCCCCACTGATTTTCTCACATTTATTCACACACTTTCTATTCCGTTCTAAATCAGTTTAGACTCTCCTTTCATTCTCTTTTGATCATTTATCATAAAGCTTTGTATCTAAGTGATCAAGATCTTGATCCTCAAGTTACAGAGAGAATACTTTCCTTCCATCAATGTGAAGTAGTATTATAGCTTAGTGTTTGTGTCCTTGGCAAACCTTGTCGCAATTGTATTATATCTGTTAATCATTCGTGTATATTGTGAAGGTGTATATATTGTGAAGGTATGTATCGTAGTTGTGTACATTAAGTTAGATTGTGGTGATCATTGTAAGTATAGTTGGATCGGGGTGATCTTAGAAGTAGTGTTAGATTGGTGTGATCAAGATAGTGTTTAGTTGAAGTGATGTTGTAAAGAGAAGTAAAGAAAGGTTGTGACAGAGTTGTGTGGTGAAGTTGTGAAGTAAAGTGAAGAAAAGGTGTGTAGTGAAGTGAAGTTGTGAATCGTTGTGAAGTAGTGTGGTTAGTCGTGATAGATTGGTCTAGTGGATTAGAACTTGGACATTTGGCTTTAGGAGAAGATGTCGAAATTAGTGTAAGTATTGTGTACAGGTTTTCTCGCCTATAGGGGAGCTTTTTTGACATAGTGAAGAAAACTCTCGAGTTTGCGTGCTCGGTGGTGTGGAGTTGGGCGAGAGGTGCTTCTTTTATAGAAACAACTATAATTACTCATGTTATGGTTTGATCTTTCCATCTTTTTCTCTTATCTTTCATACTTATTTTATATCCTTGTCATTACTTATTTGATTAGTTAAGATTGTTCATTTTGTACCATTGTGATATTCACATTAAAGTCGATCTAAGTTTTTTATTCAAACTAAACATAAAATTTATAAGCGGTAAAACTATTCAACCCCTTCTAGTTTTCCAATTGGGTATCAAGAGCCACGTTTCAAAAAAGATTTTTAAATACATTGTATTTAAATTGAATTCGATTTATGGTATCGGAAAAAATTATTTAGAAAGGCAATCTATCGCAAAGACCACCATATTTGAAAGTAATGGATTTATTTATTCGAAAATAGATTCGAAAACTTATGATGAAATTCAGTAAAGATCTAATATTGGGACATATTATTACCTGTGGTGATTTCCTCTTCTATTCTAAATAATCCAAAACTAAAAGGTTTGAAATTGTACCATTTGATAATCAAAACGATGATCTTAAAAAAAACTTGCAAAAAATAATAAAGCTAAAATGGTATTTATAATTGCTTTACCACGTAAAGATATGAATGAATTTTTTATATGTAAAATCGCAAAAAGAAATTTGGGACTAAATACCTTTTTTTTTATTTAATCACTCACCAAGGTAATAGTTCAAGTCAAAAGATCATTAAATAGATCTTCTTGATTCAATAATATGAACAATTTACGATTCCAGAAGAGGAATCGATAGATAATGGATTTGCTAGATTTAACATTATTATTACTAGTCTAAAAGCACTTGATGAAGGTTTTTTTCTAGCAGAATTTGTTTAGGAAGTTCTTCGGGCACTTCATCCTAAAAGGGTGCATAAGGTTACGGCTATTAAAGAATCAAATGATTTGACCTTTATCACTTGATGAACTTATTGGAAACTTAAAAGTTTACAAAGTAATAATTAAGAAAGACTCTGAAATGGTTAAAGGCAAAAGAGAACAAAATAGATCTCTTGCCTTAAAAGCCAAAAAGGAATCAAGTGATGAAGATAGTTCGACTTCCGATAGTGAAGACGAAGAATACGCCATGGCCGTGAAAGAATTCAAGAAATTCTTCAAAAGACGAGGAAGATTTGTAAGACAACCACGAGATGAAAGAAAGTCATTTCAAAGAAGTAGAAATGACAAAAATGGTAAAAGTAAAAGAAAATGCTTTAGATGTGGAGATCTGAATCACCTCATCGGAGAATGTCCAAAGTCGCCAAGCTAGCAAAAAATCAAAGAAGCGTTTTATTGGGGAGCATGATGTGTTAGTGGCAGACGAAGATGAGCCTATAAGACGAAAACTTGTCTTGTAGTCTCAAGCGTCAAATGAGCTATGCTTGGGAATAAACTTAGAGCCGACGAAGGTGGATCAAAGATTAGTGGATGTTTGAAACATTTGACGGGTACAAAAGTAGTTTTCTACATACAAAGGTATAACGAAGGGAACATCATTTTTCGGAAGACAATTTCGCGTGGTAAAACCTGGGTTACAAATGTGTTTTGGTAAATCTTAGCAAAGGTACCCGATTTATAGTTATGTAATTAAATTTTGCTTACAGATGTGTCCGGAAGTTTGATTCCCGGGTCGTTAAGTCCCAACGAGGCGTAAATGGAAAGTCGAATGATGAATTGATGATCGATGTTTGTTGCGGAAAAGGTATGATTTGTTTTTCTAATTAAATGCAAAGAAATTAATATGGGATTAAGTTAAACCGCTATAAAACAATAAGCATAGGATGATTTAGCTGTCTAAAGTAGATGTAAATGTAAAAACGCTGAAGGTTTAAAAATAAATGTATTTAATTTTAATACTAAAATAAATTTTTTTACTCGTTCGAAATATACTGACTATATTGGGACTAAAAAGGAAGAATAAAAAGAAAACTTCAGAGAACCCAAAAACAGATGGTGTTAGGAGACTAAAAAAACGAGAAGAAGTGATCGAGAACTGGTATGTGAATTCCCGTTAGTTAAAAACTCCTCAAATTACACGAAAAAGTTAAAACTATTTTTCCTAGGTGCTACATGACAAAAGAAAATTTTGCAAAAAAGAATTATATTTTTCTGAATATTTTTCTATTTATTATGAATTAATTAAGTTTTTAATGAAAATATTTTATAATACTAAGTGATTTTATAAAAAATCTAAGAAAAATTACAATATAAAATACTTTAATCTATGGATAATTAATAAAAATAAGTAAATCAGAAAAACTAGACAGATAAGCTGTCAAAATTTGTGTCTAAGTCGGATAAGCTAAAATGGGAAAATAAGGTTTTTATGTATTAATGGTGCAGATTCTAATGAAAAAGACCCCAGGGCACGTGGGTGTGGGTTGGGAGGTGGTGGTGTGAGGCTTTGATGAAAGGGTGTCGAGGTCATGGGGTCGAAATCACAATGCCTACCATTTTTGAAAATATTTTTTTAAATCTTTTTATACAAATTTGAAGAGAACAAAAAAATAAGCATTTTCTCTAACTATGACTTTTTATGAAACTAACAAAATAAGCTTGAAAAATGCTGATAAAACAGACAGTGGCTTATTTTAAAACTAAGGCTTGAATGGGCTTTCTTTTTGGGCTTTTTTTTAAAAACAAATTAAGCAATAGGAGGAACGAGGGAACAAGCCAAAACACTACTTAAACAAACACTAAAGATAATACAATTGCTGGGTGATAAAAAAGACAAGTAAGGACTACAAAATAAGCTAGAGAAATACATATGATAACTAACATGCTAATTCTTAGTTTAGTCATGCTTGGATTATTTGTTAAGCTACAAGACCTATAAAGACTTAAAAAGCATATAACATTTCCAATAAGCAATCAAAAAGCTTTAACTTACATTAATAAAAATTCTTAAAGGCAAAATAATGATGAAAAACTTATAGTCATATAAGCAATATTCAGCAGTCTAAGCACAGGGCAAGGCCCTAAAACAAACAGCCTCGATTAGGTGTCTTAGGGCTATTTTCAAAAAAACCTTAATGGATAACTTGGGACTAAAGGAGCTATAATAGCCTTAAGCTGGTCCTGGGGGCTTATTAAAACAGCAAAGACACTTAAAAGTTTTGCTATAAACTTTTAAAGCAAGAGAATCTGGCTTGTGAAAGCTGCTGGTTCTTCTCAGCAGTTGCTCGAGTTCTTTTTTCTATTTTTTGTAGTGACAAAGGCAATAAAGCCAGGCTTAGAGATTTGAGTTGTCTCAAACACCACTACAAATGCAATAAACGAGTTACGACTTAATTTGAAGCTTCAACATGTGAGCTTGTGCTCAAATATCTAAGTCCTATAAAACCAATATTGTATATGACAAGTAGAAATGAAAACTGGGGTATGTTGATTATGAAAAGAATTAGTATCTGACAGATTTTAACTTAACTACAATGGCAATCCAAAAGAGCTCTAAACTACTGCCTTACGCCACCTAAAAATAACACTAAATCAAGGGATAGCTGAATTTAGAGGCAAAAAGCTAATAGCATTTATGATACTGAATGACACCTCTGTTTTAAAAGGACAACCTTAGATAAACCTTTACACAAGCTTTGGGACCTAAATCAACTAAATAAAAAGATTAACAGACTTTAAACAGCAACCTTTACACCCAACTCTTCATCTTTGACTCTTTTCGTGTTTGTACGCTCTTATTGATTTCTCATGACTCCTATTTATTGAAAATGCTGAGCACGTAGATAATTAAAATTTAACACTAGCTTAGTGTTGGTCAAATAGTAGATAATAACTTGGGCAAAGTAGGGTGTATTTTCTATCGTAGTACACGCATTGCCTGATTTATAATTGATGACGAACTCTCTCGGTCCATAGGTAGCTGAGAATTTGCGCCGTGAAAAAGCAGGGCTACTATCTGCATGAACTGGGACTAGATTGTTACTACTCGGGCAGAAGCTCTTGAAATATGCTTCTTTGCTCTCCTTTGAGACGAAAAACTCTACTTAATGACATAGGAGATTAGGTCAGCAAATATGCAATTAATTTCAATTCATTAGCTTCTAGGAATTAGTTAGAATCCTTACCATATCATTGCTTACATGTTGATCGACGTAGTGTTGTGTGACGCGCTTGCAAAATTGGTGAAGTGCTCGCGCACTTTTGTTCACACCTGCGAGTTCACTCGCAATACATGCGCAAATAGCGTGTGTGTTCTAATCGATCCTCTGATGCTGGGAATTATTACCACCATGACTTGTTGGCCATCCGTCGTACGAATGTTATAGGGGAAATCTGTCTACACATAGTAATTGTAGATGACTATTCTCGACTATACATGGACTAGATTTTTAGGCAAATAATATTGTGAGCATCGCTCAATCTCGAAGTTCGAACATGACTTTTCTCGTTATCAATTGATCCAAAATAAATATAGGATGTTCTATCAGTGTCATTTTAGATCGGATCGTGGTCGGGAATTTGATAATGAAGGTACATTCGAAACTATTGTGACTAAATGGGATTCTACCACTTTCTTCGCTCCTCGTCTCCTCACATCAAATGGGGGTGGGGTAGTAGAAAGAAAATTCACACTCTACAAGAAAATGAGTTGACCATGTTAAATGAAAAAATCTATTCCATAAAAATTTCGGTGTAATGCGGTCGATACGTCAACGTATATAATTAATAGAATTTCCATTACACGTATTTTAGGAAAAACCCCATACAAATTATTAAGAGGTAGAAAACCAAACCTTAACTATTTCAAAGGCCATTTTAGAAGCTCCGCGAATCATTGCTTCACTATTGTTAATACAAAATATTACCTCACCAAGTTCGACCAAAGTCGTCGAATGGTGGTTTTTCTTAGGATATTCGCAAAATGTAAAGTTAATAATTTCTTATAAAAAAAACAAATTAAAGTAAAGAAATCCTTAAAGTGGACATTCGATGAAAACCTTCCTCCCCCACCTAAAACATCACATTAGAAGATGTTGATTTAGTCGGAAAAGTAGTATGAGGTTATATAACAAAATCCTTAGAAATGAATCTCGAAGGGAAGATAAATTCTTAGAAAACAATGAAATCATTAATATTAAAGTGTCTAAGAGTCATCCACTAGAAAATTTTATTGGTAACTTAAATCAAAGAACTCTTAGATCACAAGCTCAAGACAAAAGTAATTTCTTTTGTTTTATTTCAACCATAGAACCTAAACATATAAATGAAGCTTTTAAAGATGAAAGTTGGGTAATTGATATGCAAGAAGAATTAAACCAATTTATCTCAAATGATGTTTAGGAATTAGTCCCAAATCCTAAGGATATGACCATTATTGGAACTAAATGGGTATATAGAGACAAGCATGATGAAAATGGTGTCATGTCTAGAAATAAAGCTAGGCTAGTTGCCCAAGGTTACAATCAACAAGAAGGAATTAATTATGACAAAACTTATGCACCCGTAGCTAGATTAGAATCCATAAGAATCTTAATAGCATACACATGCACACTAGACTTCAAAGTATTTCAAATGGATATGAAGAGTGCATTCCTTAATGGTTCTATCAATGAGGAGGTTTACGTGGCACAACCTTTGGGATTCATTGACTTCGCAAAACCTAATCATGTTTATAGACTCAAGAAAGCGCTCTACGGACTTAAACAAGCTCCTAAAGCTTGGTTCGATAGATTAAAATCATTTCTTATTACACATAATTATATTATAGGAATGGTAGATAACACACACTTTACTAAAAAGAAAAATTCTAATCTCATAATTGTTCAAATATATGTCGACGACATTATATTTGGCTCAACTTGTCAAGAATTGTGTGATGATTTTGCAAAGATCATGCACGATGAGTTTGAAATGAGTATGATGGGCGAACTAAACTTTTTCTTAGGACTACAAATAAAACAATTAGAAGATGGTATATTCTTCAATCAATCAAAATATATAAAAGAAATGCTTAAGAAATTTAGATTAGAAGATTCTAAGCCAATGAAAACTCCTATGTTTACGGAAACAAAACTAACAAAAGACGAAGAAGGTGAGTCCATGGATAATACTAAATATAGAGGCATGATAGGTAGTTTATTATACTTAATGGAAAGTAGACCTGATATCATGTTTTATGTTTGCCTTTGTGCACGCTTCCAAGAGGATCTCAAGACCTCTCATCTTGAAGCGGTTAAACATATTTTCAGATACATTAAAGCCACTACGCACTTGGGATTATGGTATCCTAAGGGGTCCGGCATAGAAACCGTAGTATATGCCGACTCTGATCACGCAAGAGATTATGTGGACCAAAAAAGCACTAGCGGTATTTGTACGTTTATGGCATGTTGTTTAACATCTTAGTTCTCGAAGAAGCAACCAACTCTTGCTATATCCACTACCTAAGCCGAATACTTAAGCGCCAGAAAGGCATGCCAACAAGCACTATGGATGAAACAAGCTCTCGTTGATTAGGGCATTTGTCTTGACAACATTCCTATAATGTGTGACAACAAAGGAGCAATAGATTTAAGCAAAAACCCCGTTCAACACTCGCGTACTAAACACATAGAAATCCGTCACCATTTCCTTCGCGACAATGTCCAAAAGGGAAATATCTCCATCGAAAAGGTTCCGTCAGAAGACAACATCGCCGACATTCTAACTAAACCTCTTAAACGAGAGTCGTTTAATTACTTGCATCTAGGTCTAGGAATGATGGAACAAAACGACTAAAATCTTTAATTTCCTTTAAAGTAATCATATTAACAAAATTATTGATAAACTTCACCCATTTATCCAAAGTACCCAATTATAATAGAAAACTAAAAATATCACACTCACTTAAAAATCATTAAAATTTACTAAAATCGAGAAAATAAGTTGTCAGAGGGGCGGCCCCCTGATCTCTAAGGGGACCGGACACCTTAATACAGGTGGCCCCCTTATAGATAAAGGGGTCGGCCATCTAACAGAACAGAATTGTTTTTTGGTAAAAACCAGAAACAAACAAACCCTCAAAACCGCTACTGCAAATGAGTAATATAACCCAACCAAAACACCATAATACCATCTTAAAACTCAATCTCAAACGCAACAACACGCACTCAAGCACATATATATCGATTGTAAGTAACTTTAATTATTCCTCTCTCAATCTTGTGTCTAGGATTCTATTTTGCACAAAATCAAAAATTGGGAATTTTTTTACAAACAACTATTGTGTCTCCCACAGTCATAGGAATTGCATATTTGCAAACACTTGATTTGCACACAACTTTAATTTCCATCCTTGAAAATTATAATTACATATTTACATATATAATATAAATCCTAATTTATTTTTTGAAAAATTTCTCACGACTAGTAAACGTTCAAATACATACACATTTCGGGTGCTACTTCATAATACATACACACGAGTCCCAGTAAACGTTCAAAGATACGTTTATAAAACACAATTTCATTTATTAGAAAGATCAGAGTTACATAGGTCCCAATACCAACGTAGAAATTTATTTCTAAAAGTCACAACACAACTTGATTTCTAAAACGTTTATTTAGTTTATGACACTATTTCATCGAGGCACCGTCTTTGATATCCACGTTCCGTCCCATCCAGCCATCAACAACGATTTACCTGGGATACAAGCTTAAAAACGTCAACAAAACGTTGAGTGAATTCATAGAGTTCACACAAAAACATCCAGAACGCATAATTCGACTCAATCACATCATATAACATTGCTCGCAATCCAAATTATATAATTCATCTATTCCCACTAATGAACCCGTGTACCGACACTTAACACATTCATTTCGCAGAACGGAAAAAATTTCCGAGAAGCATGCCCCTTCTCCCATTACTAACCACAAAATGCCGTTACAGGGTGTTCACTATTCAATTCAGGATCCATACCCCGGACAGGGTTATGAAACCCAATAGATCTATTTAATGCATTAGCGTTCACCATCCACAAGGCAATTAACGGTCACACAGTAAGAGGCATCTACCCAATAGTGAATGGAATCATGTTTATCATCAAAACACATTGCGTTGTCATTTTCAAAACAAGCAAGTATCCCCCTCGCGGGCTTAAAACATTTAAAACACTTAAAAGCGAGGCTATGAACTCACCTTGATTGAAGCCAAAGATCATATAATCGAAACAATCCACGGAAAGTCAGTGAACATGATCATGACCTATAATTTATGTCGCTCGATTATTATGTCGAAAAGTATAATCAACGATGCGTTCATCGTATCAACAAAATCATATATAGTATATGAGATTTGCTACATCCACAAAATATTTACAAACACACATCCACAAAGAGGTGTTGTTAATGTTGATACATTTTCTCTCTTTTTTTTTGAATTAAGCCAATCAAAAATAAACAACACCTCTTTGTGGATGTTTGTTTGTAAATATTTTGTGGATGTAGCAAATCTCTTGATAATATTACCATAATTCCTTGAAGCGAAATGGTTAGATTTTCAATCACCGGCAAACAGTTTAATAGGTTAATGAGGGGAATTTCATCAATACCTATGAACTGCCTCGGTAACTATTAGTCAACATTGAAAG